>JBBPLW010000405.1:0-15802 GCA_038089995.1 Tylopilus balloui
GAAAGAGAGAGGCCAATCCATGCGAGTTGAGGAGTCAGGCTGACAGCGACAGAATATGCATGGAGGAGAGAGGGATGACGAATAAGTCGAGCGTACTGAATCCACCGTTGTACTGCAGAAAATCGAATACTGGGGGTGCCAATGGGAATTGAAGCGACACGGGAACATAGAGAAAGCGCATGTTCAACGTCACTGACCTGTCCGAGGCGGAGGTAACGAGCAGCGAAAGACGTGGCAAGGTTGATCAGATAGGCGGGTTTCTGAGGATGATCATGAGGAATGAGGTGAGCAGCTTCTCTCCAAGTCGAAATTGCGTCCTCGAGGTCGCTGAGTTGTCCGAGGCGTAAGAAACGGGTTCTGAAGGAGCTCCCGAGGTTGTTGAGATACATGGGCTTATCAGGGTGGCCATCAGGGGTGAGGTGAACAGCTTCTCTCTTCCTCGAAATTGCGTCCTCGAGGTCGCTGAGCTGTCCGAGGCATGAGAAACGGGTTTCGAAGGAGTTCCCGAGGTTGTTGAGACGCCCGGGCTTATCAGGGTGGCCATCAGGAGTAAGGTGAACAGCTTCTCTCCTCCTCGAAACTGCGTCCTCGAGGTCGCTGAGCTGTCCGAGGCGTGAGAAACGAGTTTGGAAGGTGTTCCCGAGGTTGTTGAGAAGCCTGGGCTTATCAGGGTGGCCATCAGGAATGAGGTGAACAGCTTCTCTCTTCCTCGAAATTGCGTCCTCGAGGTCACTGAGCTGCCCGAGTCGTGAGAAACGGGTTTCGAAGGAGTTCCCAAGGTTGTTGAGACACCCGAGCTTATCAGGGTGGCCATCAGGAGTAAGGTGAACAGCTTCTCTCTGGGTCGAAATTGCGTCCTCGAGGTCGCTGAGCTGTCCGAGGCGTAAGAAACGGGTTTCGAAGGAGCTCCCGAGGTTGTTGAGACGCCCGGGTTTATCAGGGTGGCCATCAGGAGTGAGGTGAACAGCTTCTCTCTGAGTCGAAATTGCGTCCTCGAGGTCGCTGAGCTGTCCAAGGCGTGAGAAACGGGTTTCGAAGGAGCTCCCGAGGTTGTTGAGACGCCCGGGCTTATCAGGGTGGCCATCAGGAGTGAGGTGAACAGCTTCCCTCTGAGCTGAAATTGCGTCCTCGAGGTCGCTGAGCTGTCCGAGGCGTGTGAAACGGGTTTCGAAGGAGCTCCCGAGGTTGTTGAGATACATGGGCTTATCAGGGTGGCCATCAGGAGTGAGGTGAACAGCTTCTTTCTTCCTCGAAATTGCATCCTCGAGGTCGCTGAGCTGTCCGAGGTGTGAGAAACGGGTTCGGAAGGAGGTCCCGAGGTTGTTGAAACACCCGGGCTTATCAGGGTGGCCATCAGGAATAAGGTGAATAGCTTCTCTCTGAGTCGAAATTGCGTCCTCGAGGTCACTGAGTTGTCCGAGGAGTGAGAAACGAGTTTGGAAGGAGTTCCCGAGGTTGTTGAGAAGCCCGGGCTTATCAGGGTGGCCATCAGGAGTGAGGTGAACAGCTTTTCTTTGAGTCAAAATTGCGTCCTCGAGATCACTGATTTGTCCGAGGCGCTGGAATCGATGCAACAACCCAACACCTAGAATCCCCAGCGCCACACGGTAACCGCGGTCCCGAATTGACGTAGACTCGACCAGTCCCTCCAAAATTTTGATCCCTTGCTGTAGGTCTGCTAGATCCCCAAACCGTTCAAACCGCTTCAACAGCCAGACGCTGATATTCCTGGGGTCTTCGTACGTTAAGCTTGCAGTCAAATCCTGCTCCATGGAAGATTGCCCATCCGATTGTCCACGACCTCTCCTATGTGCGGCACACACTTCGAGCATGACAGTCGCAGCTCGCTTTTCATAGCTCTCTGCGGCAGATAGCTCTATTGCTTCATGAAGCAGTTCCTCAGCATTTTCACTGTTTGCTTCATCGACGTGGTGCCTTCCCCTCCGGAATCGTGCAAAATGTACCGAGGCAAGCTGAATCAACGTGAGAGGCCGGTCAGGGTGGCCCGCAGGACGGGTGGACAGGACATCCCGATACAACCAAAGAGCAACCTCCAATGGAGCGTTCGTGTCCTCCACCTGACAGAGGATCAGTTGTGCCATCGCCAGGTTCGACTTAGCAGCTGCTCGACGAGGATCGTCCCACGGACAGACATTAAGCGCGCGCTCGAATTCTTGAATAGAACGCTCCAGGTCCTGTTTTTCACCACGCTTTCGGTAACGCATAAGAACACCATGGCCAAGATTGGTCGCGTCCTCTAACTCTCCTCGCAGTTCTGGGATTGACTGTCGACACATGTTAATTCACGAGGATCGTGCAGGCGCAAGTTTGCTACTCACCCAATGTGGGCCAACGACCCTCGATCCTGATGCATCACTGTTCTCACGTTTCTGCCGCTTGACAGTCACTAGAATGGATGAACATGGGGACACGATATCTCCAGCCTTCGGAAAGAACGTAAACGCTGTTGTGGTGTGAGTACTCAGACTTGTGCAAAGCTTGGTCCCACTCACGAGCGTTTCTTTCACTACGGTCTAGTAGTTGCCCCACCGTTACTGTCAACCTTCGCAGCTGCTCCCCAGCTCCCAGCATGGACTGAAATTCGAATGATGCATATACCTCGAGACGCATAGTGGCCGACAAATCCAATGATCTGCAGATCCAGTTACAACTGACACCAATTAGAGAACAGTGGTCTCACATTGGTATCGGGCCACTCCATTCGACGACATCGTTACTAACTGACGAAGGCTTGTTATCGGTTCTCCACTCGAGGCCATTGTAGTGTAGCACGACGTAGAAACCGACGGGAAGTCGTCTGAGGCCAAGAGCAATATCGGTTGCTTGGATCGCTACAATGTCATTAGCAATGTTTGCAGGCTGCCTGGAGAAACGAGATTGTACCTGTAATAATAATTTCTTCGCTCTCCTCTGTAGAGCCTGAGGCCACGTCCTGTGCTTCTTCACTCACTCTAGGGACTTCTTCTGCGCCTTGCTCCTGCTTTGCACATCCAGCGGAAGGGTTCAGAACGGGGGGAGGTTGTCCAGTGTGCTGCGCCATGTCGATGCCCACTTCTTCGCTCTTGTCCGTAAGGTCCGAGGTTGAGGATATGTGCTGTAGTTGATCCCAGGCTCTGATGGATTCCTCCTTGCTTTCCTCGTACCCCTCACAATCCAGGGAGGGGTCAGAAATCGCAAGAGTTTGGGTATCATGCTTCGGGATGCTCATTTCGTCTGTGGATACTAGTGGAGCAGGAACGTGCTGCGGTTGTTCACCAGCTCCAGTGGCTTGCTCCTCGCCCGTACATCCTGGGGATGTACCATAAACGATGGAACTTGGTGGGTCGTGCTGCAGGAAGCGTCAGTCGACAAACTATAAGCAGGGTATGAATACCCACAGCTGGGATGCTGTTTGTCGGCGGTTCTGATTGCGGTCGTTGCTTTCTTGTGCTCAAACGGCTGGCCATCCTCAGTCAGTGAAGGAAAATGAGTTGATGGAGTATGCGGCGAAGAACCTACCAAGAATGCATTTATGGCCATGTTCGCTTGCACAGCACCACAGCAAATGGACCTTGCACACGTTTGACTTCGGTGTTTGATCCCTACGGCAGTGCATCGATCCAAGTCGAAGCTTCCTCGTCAGAATCTGATGCACGAGCATACATCCTGGGTGTCGTCAGTGAGCCCAGTGTATGCGATGTCCTTGTGCCAGTGGTGCCAAGTATTGGTCCCACACGAGATTGTATCTATTTGGACCACTGTCTGTAGCTAAGCAAGTGCAGATTAGCTCCGAGTCGCTCGTTTTCTCAGTCCTGGTGACTTTGCTGTCGAGGTGCCCATCTGAGCCCCGGAAAGCACGTCGCCCTTTGCTGCGAGAGTATCCACACACACTGCAGTAGCATGGAAGCAGACTTGCTGTAGATCATTGCATGCCCTAGAACTAAGACGCACACAGCAAGACCCTTTCATTCCGCTTGCAATATGATGCATCACGCTCTGATGCTGTAGCGAGTGTGCAATGGAAATTGTATCCGTGGTCGGTCACTAGGTGCGTGTTAACGTTCAGGAGGCGCTCGCACACGTGTAGGTGAATTTCGGTCAGATGAGTTCTATGATACTACTACTCGCCTTTGCTGCGTGGCCGTAACTACACATCGAGCTGCATGACACCCCGACAACGGGCCTGTGGAGAGGGCGTCATTCATGAAGGAGCACAGACTGCCTGCTTCCACGTAGACATGAATGTTTCTACAGAACTACGATTTCTCGACCCTGATACACCGCCTCACAGGAGAACATGCCTTTCATCAAAACCACCCTCCGTGCCACGGACGTATATTTCCTGTGAATGATCACATACAGGCGATACCCGCAAATGAGGGACGCTTCGGGCGATGCAAGTTGCCTCCATTTCTTTCCTTCTTTTGTCTCCTGTGCTCACCAAGCTCCTAGATCTGCGATCTTCTTAAGCATCTCATTCATGACACGAAGGGGAAGCTATACCAAGTTTTCTTGGGGATGGTTGGACCCGCGATTACATTGTGTCAGACGTTCAGGCGGGCGAGAAAGTGATCATGTTAGTATTGTTTACTCTAAATCTACAACATAATCTCGACGATGATATTACCACCGCTAGTCAAGATATGTGGTGTCCAACACGTCCTCCGGAATCCCATCGTTCTTCTTCAACGGAATGGCTTCCAACCTTCTCCACGGAAGCCTTCTCTTTCGCTTCCGCCCAATTACCCTGTCAAGACAGTCGGTCGGCGCCACCGTTCGATATACATGCACGATACGCTCGTGGGATGGGAGACTGCTTAATCCGAGATGGGAGGGAGGAAAGGCGATCGGCGGGTCGATCGTGGCAAGAAACTGACGACGACCTACTTTGCGCTAGTCTTGTCGGAAAAATGGCACATGCTCGTCAGAATCAGGCACATAGGCAGGTGCGCCGAGCTTTATTGTAAACTCTCGAAGATGGTGAGCACGCACGGATTCACTGTCTCTGGTGCCACGGTCTCGTTCTGTGACCCACGTGTGTCGCGTTCGAGAATGTGTTGGACGAGGAGTGAGAGTTCTGGAGAGAGCGGGGAACATACATTGTTGGATGCGCTAGTTCCAAGCTCTATGAGGCATTGCTTCCGCTTTTTTTTTCCCTTCGACACGTAATACATGGTTTTCCCGGGCGTGGATCACATTGCGTCGTGATGTTGAAGGTGAACGCGAGAAAAGTGGGTCGGTTTGGTCTTGAAGCAAAGTGGGAAGAGTCTTTTGACGAGATTTCTACGACCACGCTGTTCGTGGCATGTCGCATTCATGTCAACTTTGTGATGTTCCTCCTCACTTTCAAGTTCCCGCAGCACCAGCTGGTCTAATATGGCGACGCGGAGTTTGAGGAAGGCCTGGCTCCTGCCATCACCACCCATGGCAGACAATCCAAGGTCCAGATTTCCTTCTGGGTGATAGCAGACGGGGTTGCACACGATTTTTCTGTGGGAAAGGGAGCCCTTGGATCTTGGAATTCAGGTCATCTGGTACCGATGAGACGGACATTTCGTGCATACAAAGACGCGCCGTTGTCCAAGACGGGTTGTTGCAGTTTCATTATGAAGTTTGTTCCGAGAAGGATGGCAATCTGGTCGTTTAGTAA
Organism: Tylopilus balloui; assembly: GCA_038089995.1. Lineage (NCBI taxonomy): Eukaryota > Fungi > Basidiomycota > Agaricomycetes > Boletales > Boletaceae > Tylopilus > Tylopilus balloui. The sequence continues at coordinate 5,651 of JBBPLW010000405.1, forward strand.
CCAAAATCTCCCTTTCGTCTTTGGACGTGATGAAACGGTACCTAGTAACACGAAGTCATCCAATGACGCCAGGATAATCGAAATCAGAAACGAGAAAGGCCCCGGTGTAAGACGCGCGGAAATGATACGTGAGAGGGCTTGGAACTGACGCACAACGACGCGCGCAGTTCCTCCTTCTCCACACTATTATCCACTTGCAGCCTGTTCATAAGCGTACGCAAGGGCTCTATCTACGTCCGCTTTCTCGACTAAAGATGTTGCTATTAGCGAATCGCGCATTATGGAGGAGCACAGCAGACAATACCATAGGAAGACAGTAAGGCGGAGCGGAGGAACTCGGAGTTGTAGCAAGTCCAATCATCGCCTTATGTAATCCGATGTCGCTCCCTTGTGCCCCCTAGTCCTACTTTGATTTCGAGCTACGGTCTCAAGGTCGGTCCAAGTGTTGGTGGAGATCGCAAGTTTGGACTAGTTCTTGCTCATGAGCTTCCCGTCTGACCTCACACAGGGATACCGCACACGCCTCGCGATCTGCCTGTCGCACCGTACCGCATCCTTTTCGAGAAACCTGAAAGGACGGCATTGGCGGCATCAATCACGCTCACAGCTATCCCTCGAATCCTAGGCCATCAAGGACTTGCTGATTGTCGCCACGAGACACGTCTCAAAATCAACATCATGAGCCAACCGAATCTTCCAACACCACCCCAACAACTTACTCCACAACCCGAGCCCGACGTACAACAACAACCGTCTCCAGCTCAATCGCCAACGTCATCCCCACCGCAACCACCACAGCCGTCACAAATACAACCCCAGACGCAGACGCAGCTGCCGACCCCACCTCCCACTGCCACCAGCGCACCCGAAAACGATGTCTCGCTCCTCAACGTTATCACGACGATCGCGACCGCCGTATCTCCATCGCATCTGAACCAACAGCTCAAGACGTTTGCGCCCAAGGAATTGCGGGACGTAATCTTTGCGAGTTTGCTGTCGGACGGACAGGATCCGTTGAGCGTGCTGGATATGCAGGCGAACACGCTCGGCATACTGTATATCCTGTGAGTCCGTATTTGTCCGCACTGGTCTTGTCGCTTGCTTGACATGTGATGGTAGCGCCGCACGGCTGCATGCGACGGGTGCACCGAATGTTCCATTGGAGTATGTGATCGAGTTTTGCCGAGTGTTCGCACCGGAGCAGGCACGGTACGTGCCTGAAAAAGGTCAGGACCAACGTTTTCGGTTGGTTCGTGTCTGTTGGCTTATTTTTTTCCACTTCAGTCACGCTCCTCGCGGTTGGAATCCCGTTACTTGCTGAGACAGCGGGGAACGTAAGCAGTGTTCGACTCAGGAGGAAAACATGTCTCTGATTCAAGTGCACAGCTTGCGCTTGCTATTCAACCTCTGTTTGACCTATTGACTAGATATGCACCCACCCTCTCGCATTTGACGACCATTCATCCCATCTTCCTCAAGGTAAGCGTCGTCGCTCGTCGCTAACTCTCATCTCATACGAGATTTGGGTAGACATGCGTATCGACCCGACATTTCTCCGCGGCTCTGCCCATTCTTGCTCATCCAATTATGACGGTAGAGACTTCAATCTCGGACCTGAATTACAACGACAATTTGGTGTATCATTACGCAGGGGGTATGGTGTATGCTGCACTCAAACGCTGGGCTAAAGCACAGGAGTTCTTCGAAATATGTGCATGTAGTCCCGGCTCGTCTGCCGCAGCCATCCAGATGGAAGCACTCAAGAAGTTGGTTCTCGTGCAGCTGATTCATGAGGGCAGGGTAGACTCCATCTTGCGTGCGTGCATGCGTTCCCGCTGACGCTTTTCAATAGACGACGCCACCGCCCAAGTACATTCACCCAGCGTTGCCCCGCCTTCTCAAGAATACGCCGTACTCCGCGTTTGTGAACGCGTATCCGGATCGTAGAACTGAACTACGTTCTATTGCGGATGGGGAACTGGTCTTTGCCACTGTTCGTATATACACATGTGAAAGTATATACTGACTTAGCCTGGCACAGGAAAAGACGCTCGGGTTGGTGCTCCTGGCGCTCGAGCGCGCACCGCGATGGTCGATCAAGAAACTGACGTCAACGTATCTCACACTCCACTTGTCTGACATTGCCAATGCCGTCGGGATCGAGAGCGTAGACGAAGTACGCGCTTTGATTCTTGATATGGTGAGAAAACAATCACGTCTGTGTCGTCGGTAGCCTTGTTCACAAGGTACAGATCGCATCCTCGGAGATATCCGCGCAGCTATCCGCAGATGGCACGGTCTCGTTCTTTGATCCACGCGTCACGTTCGAGAAGGCGGACGTGGACAAAGTGCTTGCACAGGCTCAAGAACAAGCTGCGCAACTGGCTACTCTAGAGAGGGAGATGGCAAGGAGCAAAGAATATTTAACCAAGGTGCGTACATATACGGTCGAGACGTGTCGGTTCCGAGCCAGGTATATGAGGTGTGCTTCGGTATCACGCGTGATGGCCGCTTTCATGTCCGGTTTCTCATTCATCCACGTGTTTGTGCATCCCCGATACCAAGTACTAATCTCGGCGTGTTTTAGGCTATCAAAGGCAAGGAAGAGGCGTCCTGGGGTTCCATCGATGATGATTCCGGGGATCGGATGGGACCGGGTCTTGCTTGGGTCGATGATATCGGGTTTCATTAGTGTTGTACCGGGATCATCAGGATGAAACGCTCCCGTCTGCAATTCGCCCTTGCAATTCACTTGATTTGCGCCGATCGACATTTCCGTCGACTTTCTTGCCCGACGTCCAAACGCATGCTGATGCAAGAGTGTTCTCTGTACAGTTGATTGAAACATGAAAGATTTGCCATCAAAACGAGTTCCACAGCTCAGGCAGTTATACCTGAATCTGAATTTCCCCGGGCAACAAACGCGCTAGGGGAAACTGCCGCCTTCGTCAAACAGAAATAGACGGGCGAAAGATGGGCGTCCGACAGAAGACGACTGTTCAGATCTCAGACTCGGACCGACAGGATCCCAAGGTCGATCCTGAAGTGCTACATTGTTCTAACACCATGCTCCTCGACGCGTCGACCGAACGTGCTGTTGTACACAGCCGAGGGTGCTACCGCTCGACTCGCACTTAGGTGAGGAAGCGCTTACGAACGGTGGGGTCCGACCGGAGCAAACTTTTTTTTTCTGCACCGTCGAGGACACGATCGTTTCGTCGGCCGGACTAAATTCGTGATGCGAATCCACGCCCGGGCTGTCGGATAGGATGTCGGTGGACGACGCAGTCGTGGCGGGTGGGACTGCTGGGTGCGCCGCATCTCGATGTGTTCGGGAACGAAGGCCATACGGCCCATACCATGGTGCGCATCGACGTGGATCACGCGATGTCAAAGACAGAGTTGTGCTGTCGCCGCCGGTGAACGCGAGAAAAGTGGCCGGCGGTTGGGTCGTTGAACTTGAGGCGAGGTGGGAACGAATCATGTCGGAAACAGTCGAGGTACCATTCCTTCAGATAATGTGCACCAAATTGCCATCGTCACACGCGAGTCGTGCCCGGTATGCGTGGGCGTCTCAAGGGTTCTGTGATTCTTTTGCCTCGTCTCTCAGAAACTCTCCCAGCACCATGCCGCCAGTTGCTCACAGGTCCCGACAATGACTCGAGTTCCAACCCGTAATGGCGCAGTGCCGCCATTGCGGAAACTCATTCAAGGCCCAAGGACGGCAACATCTCTTCCTTCTTCCCGTCGTAATCACCTGAGATCCCATCTAAGTACAGTAATTACGTGCAACCATCTGTCCGCACGGTGACATCCAAAGACTAGCATTATGTGGAAAATTTTATGTATACGTGAGCGAGAGCAACGTACAGATGCGACCTAGCCATGACCAAGCTACAACCGATCGAGATCACACCATGACAGGACGATACCGCGGCAGAAGACAATATACCGGCATAGACACCTGAACGCACAATCACAGACCGACGTGGATGAACGGAATCCAGTCGCCGAAGGGCACGCCGCTATCTCGCAGATCCCCGATCGCCTCTTGCAGCGCCCGCGCCGCCTCCCGATAATCCGGCCGTGTGCCCTTTCCAAGCAGTTGCGCGTATACGTCCCTCGCCACACGAGGCGCAAACCGATCGTCGATCGACCACATCGTGCCAACGACGCCTCCGTAACCCGCAAACAGCATTCCCGCGGCGATATGGATGGCCTCGTCGGACAGATTCTTCTCCCCCGTCGCCGTCTGGCATGCGGACAGAAAAGCGAGCCCACCGCGGGGACGCGACACCGCGACGATGTCGCGCAGTTTCAAACGGCGTCGATCGGCGAGACAAAGTCCGCTGTTCACGCCATCTTGGATTCCGTGGCAAGCGAAATGGACCCAGTCCGATTCCTTCATCAGCCCGAGTACTTCCTCAACAGTTCCGACAGACGACTCCACGAGGATAGTTTGTGCTGATGGAAATTTCCCTATCACGTCCTTAACATATTCCAACTCGGTAATAACACCTGGAAGTCTCCATTGGCCATCCGAATCCGGCTGACGAACTGCGAGCAGGCGGAGGTCACCGCTAGGTACTGCGGGGGCTCTGAGTGATGGCATAAGAGTGGCAAGACTGGGGACGTATGACGAGACGACGAAATCGAATACTTTATGTCCACGTTCCGAATACTGGTCGTCGTAGAAGCCGGCTGCATGGATGGGAAGAAACGCGAGAGGGCCAGTCGGACACCAAAAAATCCGTGATAGATCGACAGATGTCTATTCAGAGCCACAGATGAATAGATTTACCCATGGATTCAAGAAGTAACACATACTGATTGAATGGCCAACGCGTCCAGGACTGGTTTGACAATGCTTTTCCACAAGGGGAATAAGATAGTTTCCCAGCTGATGCCAATCCGCGCACCCATTTCCCCTACCCTTACATCCCGAACGAAACCCTTCACGATGTTCTGAAGATAGATGGATCGCTCGAGGGTGAGCGCTGGGAGCGGGACACGAATGACATGGTTGACACCAGAAACAACGATGAGCGCATCACAGCGAGTCTCTGCAGCGTTTAGGATGACTACCGGTCCAGAGTGGGCTGCAGCACGGAGCTGCGAGAATGGTTTGCGGAGGAGAAATTTCTCGAAGCCTGGCAACCGACGGATCTCCCGCAGCAGTTTATCTCGTTCGATCGCAAGCGTACGGTGCCTGTCCGCGACCTGTTGCAGTGACTGTGCCATGTCATCCACTCCACTCTCGTTCTGCTCGGAGAGAATGGACAACGATTGTTCGTGAGCGGCACTAGCCTGGTCCAGTTGGATGGAGAATGTGCGAAGCCGACTGGCATGATCTGGATGAGCGGAAGACAGCTCGTCGTAAGAGCTGCGAAGCTGGAAGAGCTCCCCCCAAACAATCGAGCGCCCTTGCTCGAGCCACTCGAGAGCAGTTTGCGGGAATCCGGCGTCCAACACAGCAGCAGCAGCCTCTCGGACTATATTGGCACCTTGGGTGAGTTCATTGTAGCGATGTAAAAGAGAGAGGCCAATCCATGCAACCTGAGGAAGGAGGCTGACAGCGACAGAATATGCGTGGAGGAGAGAGGGATGACGAATAAATCGAGCACATGATATCCAACCCTGCGCTGCAGATAATCGAACACCGGGGGGGCCGATGGGGATTGAAGCAACATGGGAAAACAGGGAAATTGCATGCTCGATGTCACTGGCCTGTCGAAGGAGGAGGAAACGGGCGGTGAAGGATCTGGCAAGATTTGCAAGATAGATGAGTTTGTGAGGATGATCATGGGGGGTAAGGTCAACAGCACCCCTCTGAACCGAAATTGCGCCCTCGAGGTCATCGAGCTGTCCAAGGCGCTCGAAACGGGTTCGGAAGGAGGTGCCGAGGTTGTTAAGATATGCGGGCTTACGAGGGTGGCCATCGGGAGTGAGGTGAACAGCATCCCTGTGAGTCGAAATTGCGACCTCAATGTCACTGAGTTGTCCGACGCGCTGGAAATGAGCTCGGAAGGAGCTCCCGAGGCTGTTAAGATACATGGCCTTGTTAGCGTGGCCATCAGGAGTGAGGTCGACAGCATCCCTCAGAACCAAGATTGCATCCTCAAGGTCACTGAGCTCTCCGAGGCGCTCAAAACAGGTTCGCAAAGAGCTCCCGAGGTTGTTAAGACGCAAGGCCTTATTAGGGTGGCCATCAGGGGTGAGGTGAACGGCATTTCTGTGAGTCAAAACTGCATCCTTGAGGTCACTGAGCTGCCCGAGGCGCTCGAAACGGGTTAGGAAGGAATTCCCGAGGTTGTTAAGATACCTTGACTTATGAGGGTGGCCGTCAGGAGTGAGGTGAATAGCATCCCTCAGAGTCGAAATTGAGCCCTCGAGGTCGCTGAGCTGTCCCAGGCGCTCAAAACGGGTTCGGAAGGAGCTCCCAAGGCTGTTAAGATGGATGGGCTTATCAGGTTGGCCATCAGGAGTGAGGTGAACGGCATCCCTCTGAGTCGAAATTGCGTCATTAAGGTCACTGAGCTGTCCCAGGCGCTCGAAACGGGTTCGGAGAGAGGTTCCGAGGTTGTTGAGACGTATGGCCTTATTAGGGTGGCCATCAGGAGTGAGGCGAACGGCATCCCTGTGAGTCGAAACTGTGTTCTCGAGGTCACTGAGCTGTCCGAGACGCTCGAAACGGGTTTGGAAGGAGTTCCCGAGGCTGTTAAGATAGCCGGACTTATTAGGATGGCCATCAGGAGCGAGGCGAACAGCATCCCTCAGAGTCGAAATTGCGTCCTCGAGGTCACTGAGCTGTCCCAGGCGCTCGAAACGGGTTCGAAAAGAGACCCCGAGGTTGTTAAGATACATGGCCTTATTAGGGTCGACGTCAGGAGTGAGGTGAACAGCGTCCCTGTGAGTCGAAATTGCGTCCTCGAGGTCACTGAGCTGTCCGAGACGCTGGAAACGGGTTTGAAAGGAGGCGCCGAGACTGTTAAGATGCGTGGGCTTATGAAGATGGCCATCGGGGGTGAGGTGAACAGCATCCTTGTGAGTCGAAATTGCGTCCTCGAGGTCACTGAGCTGTCCCAGACGCTGAAAATGGGTGTAGGTGGCGTTCCCAAGGTTGTTAAGATACATGGCCTTATTAGGGTGGCCATCAGGAGTGAGGTGAACGGCATCCCTCAGAGTCGAGATTGCGTCCTCGAGGTTGCTAAGCTGCCCGAGGCTCTCGAAACGGGTTTGAAAGGAGATCCCAAGGTTGTTAAGATACATGGGTTTATAAGGGTGGCCATTAGGAGTGAGGTCAACAGCATCCCTCAGAGTCGAAATTGCGTCCTCGAGGTGATTGAGCTGTCCGAAGCGCTGGAAATGGGTTCGGAAGGAGCTCCCGAGATTATCGAGATACATTGCCTTATCGGGGTGGTCATGAGGAGTGAGGTGAACAGCATCCCTGTGAGTCGAAATTGCATCCTCGAGATCACTGAGCTGTCCCATGCACTCAAAACGCGTTAGGAAGGAGTTCCCGAGGTTGTTAAGACATGCGGGCTTATTAGGGAGGCCATCATGAGTGAGGTGAACAGCCTCCTTCTGGGTCAAAATTGCATCCTCGAGGTCACTGAGCTGCCCGAGGCGCTCGAAACGGGTTCGGAAAGAGCTCCCAAGGTTGTTAAGATACATTGCCTTATCAGGGTGGTCATGAGGAGTGAGGTGGACAGCATTCCTGTGAGTCGAAATTGCGTCCTCGAGGTCACTGAGCTGTCCCAGGCGCTCAAAACGGGTTCGGAAGGAGTTCCCGAGGCTGTTAAGATACTCGAGCTTATGAGGGTGACCATCAGGAGTGAGGTCAACAGCATCCCTCAGAGTCGAAATTGCATCTTCCAGGTCACTGAGCTGTTCGAGGCGCTCGAAACGGGTTCGGAATGAGTTCCCGAGGTTATTAAGATGCGTTGCCCTATTGGGGTGGTCATCGGGAGTGAGGTGAACAGCATCCCTGTGAGTCGAAATTGCGTCCTCGAGGTCGCCAAGTCGCCCGAGGCGCTCGAAACGAGCCTGAAACGAGACCCCGAGGTTGCTAAGATACATGGGCTTATCAGGGTGGCCGTCAGGAGTGCGGTCAATAGCATCCCTCTGAGCCGAAAGCGCGTTCTCGAGGTCACTGAGCAGTCCGAGACGCTCAAAACGGGTTTGGAAAGAGTTCCCGAGGTTGTTAAGATATGCAAGCTTATGAGGGTGGTCATCAGCAGTGAGGTGAACGGCTTCCTTCTGAGTCAAAATCGCGTCCTCGAGGTCACTGAGCTGTCCTAGGCGCTTGGATCGATACCACAATGCGACACCGAGATTCCCCAGTGCCGCGCAGTGACCACGATCCTGGGCCGACGTGGACTTGACCAATCCCTCCAAAATTGTGATTGCTCCTTGCAGGTCTGCTAGATCACCAAGTCGTTGGAACCGTTCCAGTAGCCTGGCACCCTGAATCCGCAGGTCTTCTTCTGTAGAGCTTGGGGTCAAGTCCTTCTCCATCGAAGATTGGCCATCCGACTGCGCACGCCCTCCTCCGTCCCCGACACATAGCTGGAGCATGAGAGTCGCCGTTCGCTTTTCATAGCTTTCTATAGGGGAGAGCTCTATTGCTTCACGAAGCAATCCCTCGGCAGTTTCACCCTTGGCTTCATCGACGTGGTCCCTCCAGCTCTGGGATCGCGCAGAATGCACCGAGGCCAGCTGAATCAACGTGAAGGGGCGGTCAGGGTGGCCCACAGGACGGGCGGCCAGCGCATCCCGATGCAACTGAAGAGCGACCTCCAACGGGGCATACGTGCCCTCCGCTTGAGAAAGGATCAATTTTGCCATCGCCAGGTTCGACTGAGCGGCGCCACGACAAGGATGGTCCCGCGGACAGACACTAAGTGCGTACTCGAAATGTTGAATAGAACGCTCCAGATCCTGCCTTTCGCTATGCTTTCGGTAACGCGCGAGAGCGCTATGACCTTGGTCGGTCGTGTCTTCTAGCTCCCCTCGGGGTTCTGGGGTTGACTGGAGATATGTTGATTAACGAGAATCATGATGGCGCAAGTTTGCTACTCACCCAATGTGGGCCAACGATACTCGAACCTGATGGATCACTATTCCTGTATTTCTGCCGTCGGACAGCCACCATGATGGATGAACACGGCGACACGACGTCTCCATCCCCCGGAAAGAATGTAAACGCTATCGCGGCATGAGTTCTCAGACTCTTGTACAAAGCTCGATCCCACTTACGAGCGTCTTTTGAACTGCGATCCAGTAGTTCGCCCACCGTTGCCGTCAACCTTCGCAGCCGCTCCCCACCTCCCAGCATGGGCTGAAATTCGAACGATGCGCAGACCTCCAGATGAACAACTGCCAACAAATCCGATTGCCTGCAGATTCTGTCAGAGCTGACGCTAACGCCAACTAGAGAGCAGCGATCTCACAGCGATATCGGGCCGATCCATTCGACGACATCGTTATTCACTGACGAGGGCCTGTTTTCGGTTCTCCACTCGAGGCCATTGTGGTGTAGCACGACGTAGAAACCGACGGGAAGCCGTCCAAGGCCAAGAGCGACATCGGTCGCTCGCATCGCTACCCTGTCGTTAGCGATGCTCCAAAAACTGCCTGGAGAAACGAGCTCGTACTCGCGATGACGATTTCTTCATTCTCCTCCGTAGAGCCCGAGGGTCCGTGCTGTGGTTTTTCACTCACTCCAGGGATTTCCTCTTCGCTTTGCTCCTCCCCTGCATACCCAGGGGAAGGGCCCGAAATGTTGGGAGCCTGGCCTGTGTGCTGCGCCATGTCGATGCCCACTTCTTCGCTCTTGTCCGTAGGATCCGAGGGTGAGGATACGTGCTGTAGTTGACCGCAGGGTCCAATGGGTTCCTCCTTGCTTTTCTCGTACCCCGCACAATCCAGGGAGGGATCAGATATCGCGGGAGTTTGGGTACCATGCTTCGGGATCCCCATTTCTTCATTTTCGTCCGTGGATACTAGCGGAGCGGGAACGTGCCGTGGTTGTTCACCAGCCCCAGTAGCCTGCTCCTCGCCCGTACATCCGGGGAATGTACCATAAACGACGGGGCCTGGTGGGTCGTGCTGCAGGAGGCGTCGGTCGACAAACCACAGGCAGGGTATGGA
>JBBPLW010000406.1:0-15791 GCA_038089995.1 Tylopilus balloui
CGGAGGCTCCAAAGAGTACAATCCAACCGGAGGGACGATGCCAGGTGAGGTGTATCGCAAATTAGCATCTGCACCCCCGCTCTTCTGAACGTTCGCCCGTGGGCATCTCTTCCGTCTGCCCCGCCTCGGCAAACGCAATGTCCGACACAGCACCGGCCCGATCCGACAGCGTCGAGAACCCGAACGAATGTTCATGATAAATCGGAGGGGGACAGCGTGGTGACGGCGATGCCCGAGATACATAGCATACAGAACGGAGACGGCCCCATCCCGCCGGGACGGTGGAGAAATCGAGCACCACGATCGAGTCGCGTAGCGGCACTGCTGTCGCGGGAGAGAGGCGGGGGAAGGGGACAAGGGGATGGGCCAGGAGCCAGGATGGAACGGAGGGACTTGGACTTGCCACGGCGTGACGGACGAGGCCTTCCTGGGGGAACAGTCCTCGTATCATGGTTGGACCGCCGCGACTCGGTCACGTTGTACACGTGGAGAGAGGCTACCCCCCCCCCCTCGTGCACCGAAGCAGGATGAGGGTGCGCGTCGCCGTACCGAGAATGAGCCGAAACGGTGGCGGTCGCTCGAGATCGCGTCACGATCAGCGTGGAATCAACGGGCAACGTGCAGTATGTGAGGTCAAGCGCATGCACGACGATGGCTGTTGTAGTCACATCGGTTGAGAAAGTCTGAGCGGACAGACGGAGCATGTCGCGTCGTACCCGAGACCTGATTCGAAGAACTAAACATCGAAACGCACACACGCCAAGGACAGAGATGCTCTCCGCGGCAAAGACTGTGAGGAGAGTGCCCAGAACTAACTAACTACGATCGGTGGTGGACTGCCCAGGCACGGAGGATCGTTGCTACTGCAGTTATTGTTATGTCCATGCTTTCTTGGAGCGATTCACAAGACAGCTTACGTCTGCGGCAAGAAAAAAAAAAGATATAACCCCATCCAGCTAGTAAAGAGGTCGAGGACGTTGCCTCGGAGTCGTCTTTGGATGAAGCCAGTTGGTTAAGCGCATCATGTTGCTAGTCACTGAAGAAGGGAAAGGCTGGAGTACGCACAAGGACGAAAAACGCGGACGCGAAGGTCCATGGCTTGTTCCGCAGTCTTGTTGGACATGTAGATGCCAGAAGATGATGAAACCAACACCAAGTATATTCTATCTGTAGAGATCGTCAGGATACGACGAGCTCGTGCAAAATGCCAAGAAACTCGCGAAATAATACTACCTTCTCTGTGACTGGCATTACTAAAGATGTAGACACGAGTCTGGTGCGGAGGGACGCGTACGTGGGTGCAAATCCTACCATGATCATATACCACGATCGTGATCAAAATGACGACTACGGTCTTTTGAGACCAAGCTACTGAGACCAAGGTCGCCACGTCGAAGAAGGGCATTCGTGAATGTGTTCGATTCAGGAAGCGACGGCCGACGCGTGCACGTGGACACCGACTTCGAGTTTGTTCTCAACGCGCCTTCCAGCTCCAAGAACTTGAAACCCATCGCCAATAATATTGGCCTTACCTGGACCTATGACGGTGATTGCCTTTACTGTACACCATCTTGGTGTCCCGGTCCTGATGTGATACGTCTTAGTGTCCTTGTTGTCCGGCATAGTGGATGTACACATATACGTGAGCGCTCGCGTCATGGTTGATATACTAGGCTGTTCTCCAACACACTTCATGTGATGTTCCTGATGACACTGCGCGTTTGTCGCGTGTCACAGCGAACCGCCAACAGATTCCATCGTCTGCAACATCACACCACGGTGGAGGATTCTGTCAAAAATAGGTCGCGAACTAACGCTGAGAGAGACTCACGAAAGGAGACGCAGTAGGACCATCGAGGATGGCCAACTCTTCAGGGGTAAATGGGAGTCGCGGAATGACCCATGCCCGAAGTGGAACAAGCAAGAGAATGATGACCGGAAACCCGATCGAAGCTAAACGAGTTCGCGGTCGGCACGACAGAATTCATGTGACCCTTTTCAAACGTACCTATCGTTTGCGTGATGGAAAATGTTGCACCGAACCCGATGAGCTGGATGGCGACGAACAGGACCAGACGCGATTTGCGGACTTTGCGGAGGGGCTCGTCGGAAGGAGTGAGAGATTTGTCTCGGAGGAGATAGAGCAATTTCAGGGTGATGCCATTCCCTTGGAGAGCGTCTGCACCCATGTACCAGCTACGGTGCATGTTCAGTACTCCAAAACCCCGTACAACGGACAAGGAAGTTCTCACAAAAGCCCAGCGAGTACGCCCCTCGGGATGAGATGGAGAAGGTGCAAGAACGGTCCGCTGAGGAGGACAATACAGAGTGCGCCTTGCGCAAGGTTCGAGACCCGCTGTTCGACCACAGAAGTGGGGACTAGCGACGAATCTTTATCACAATTTTTGGGTTCTTTTTCTCCAGAACGGGTAATATTGCGGTTTCTGGGTGTCTCTGTTTGCCCTTCCTCGTCTGACTTCTTCGACGGATAGCCCATGACAACGAGGGAATTTGTATGGATGGGTGCTTGAGGGATTAATCCATTCGGAGCAGGAACGCCGATCAGCCCAGCAATGAATGTCGTGATTCCCAGCAGGAAAAAGTCGTAGTGAAATCCTGGAGGCTTGCGAAGCGGAAATTGGGAGCCCTGGGCTATCAGGGACTAGGATAGATATGAGCCTCTTTATAAAAATGCAAAGTCGGGAGAACGTACGGAGACATTGTGGTCGAAAAAGAACAAGATCCATAAAACGATACCAAATGGGAGAGTAATGCCTACCCATTTTCCATCGAGTTCCCAGAATCTGATGAACCATTCTCTTCCGTTCGCAGCCTGGAAAGCGCCACCCACCGGGAGAGTGGTTGGTTGGGCGGCTCTAAAACTCCCCCAATACGCCATCCCGGAAGCAGCAATAAGAGATATCGGCATGCCATAGTCTTGAAAGAAAACGCGGACGATCCGATGGAAATAGTCTGTCTTTGAGAGTGCTTGAAAAAGAACGGAAGTGACAAGCATGAGAAGTGCTAATATGATGGAGACAAACGCCCCATCGGCAGTCCCGTTGAACTGGCGAGTGACAACTTGTACACCGTATTGGAGGTATACCCACGACACGTAAAAGCCAAAAGTATCGCAGGAGAAGAGGGTGACATATTTCAAAAAGTTGCACCCTGGATCTCCTATATGAGGCTCTAGCTTAGGTGGGATTGCGCTACTCACAGTTAAGCACGGCAGTGATCCAGTGGATGATGGCGGCCCAGAGGTATACCCAACCAACAAACCAGAGGTAATTGGGCGGGTCGGGCTGCTTTTGTATGATATCATAAATTGTCTTGTTAAAGACGGTGATGGGACCTGGCCATGAAATCGGACCGATTGATTTAGCGCATAGGCCGGCGGCGCGCGTTACACACCAGTTACACCAGCAATGGTTAGTGGTTGTGCCCCAAAAACAGAGAATATGAACGCGGCCATGAACGAGGATACCAGAACCTCGGCAACCCCATATTGTTGAGTGGTTTCTATTAGGTCCAGAGAGAAGGCAATGCCAGGTAGAACGCTTTATGACTGATCAGGGGTCACGCCGAATGGAAAGACGAGAGGCATACTTTGCGAAGAATATCAGAGTGGTGGCTGGAATGACTCTATAATTCCAGGCATCGGTCCAATCGCTTATGTACCAGGGCGCACGGGCACGGATGTCCTGTGATATTCCGGCGCCAAGCTTGCGAATGAATCGTGGCAGGAACGTGAAATTCCGCCTGGACCTGTCTGACAAGACGGTGCTCAGCGTCGGAGATACTGCAACGGAAGGAGCATCGGGTGGTTTTCTTCCAGAGTCCGGGAGCAATGGTGCTGTGGTCATTCCGGTTGGTCTTGTGCGGTGACATGTGGGCGTCCCTGATTATTTGTCATCCAAGTTAGCCATAGACGGACTTTAAAACGCTCGGCATTGCCTGCGCAGTTTAAGACTCCGACCGTGCCGAGACGCTTCTTGGACTGGTCATGGCGTTGAAGCAACCACGAAGCACGCGGTCAGCCTTGACAAGGAACATCATGCCTTATTCTACTGCGCCATCCATGTTGGGGCGAGGTTTCGGCCGACGAGGTCGGCTGTTGAATGCACAACGCACGCGGACTTAAAAATAAAATCTGATCCGTTATACAAAGTTCCCCCGCCATTTTGGACTATCTCGGAATGTCGGGAGATCAAAATATGGATTATTTTGTGCATGAAAAATATATCGTGTTGCAATGTATCCCTAATCGGCAGGTAATGAAATGATGAATAGTACTCCCTGCGCCGCTTTCCTTCCTGCACTCGTTCGCGTTCTTCACGTCTGCCCTTGTTCACTCCCTCGCGGTTTCAGCGCGTTTTCCTCGTGAGCCTTTCACTCTTTGTGTGTGTCGTCGCGTCTGACCAGCTTGTTTATTTGCTACGCCGACGACCGCTTAGTGGGACTGGTTTCCCCCGCAGTATCTGCCCTTCTTTTCAGAGTTACACACGGTCGAACAGCGAATGGCTCTTTCCTTTGTCCATTCATCATAACTTTGCCAATATCATCTCGATCATTCAGAAACGCGCTTCCATACCCCGGCGACGCACTCGTACTCTCCCTGATCCTCAGTGCCACACGCACTTCTTTCCGTTTTATCACCCCTCATGGCGTCTGAATCCCCGCAAGTTCGCCGTCGTCCCACAAGGGCTAAACTGGGGAGCCCCCAGCGTGACTCTAATGTCGTTCGAGCATCTGTCCTCGAGACAGCTCTCGAACTTGGCTTCGGCCAGAATTCAACCGTCGCGGATTGGATTTTCAATAATCCTCTCTCGGAGGAAACAGAGGAGCCAGAGCCAGAAAACCAGGGCCAACCCGACACTAAATCAGAACCTGTTCCATATGTCGCCGAGGTGTGCATCTCTCCTTTTTCACTTCGGTCCAGTTGATGTGAAATTAATTTTTCAGGTACTAACACCCACCCTCACTTCGGGCTCCAACTCTACTTCCGATGAATCCTCCTCCCTGCATTCCCCGGGTAACATCGTTCCTAGCGTGGCCATCACAGTCGTCCAGGTGCATTCGCATCAACCAAGTGTTACGGAGTCCCCACATGTGCACTTTGGCGACTTTTCCTCGGATCAGCTACAGTTATTTTCACCCTTTACGCTATCCCCTCACGATGCACATCGTGTAGAGACCAGGGGCGACCTCGTGGGAAAACCCCCTACGGACACAGAGCGCTCACGCAGTCAGGACGACGGTTTACGTCGTAACCCTAGCCCAGGACTTACCGACTCCGGCTACACCAGTGAGGGCCAGTACCTTTCAAAAGGCAATACGAGTAAGAAGAAGGATAAACCTGGGAAGCCAAAGAGCAACAAAGGTTCAAAGTCTAAAACCTTTGATACTAGCAAGACTAGTGAAGCAGATGGGGACTATGCATCAGATGGCGGCTATCTTTCCGCGTCTTCTAACAAATCTCAGGGAAAGTCGCCTGGCAGGGTTAAATCTCGTGCAATGGCTTTCTTCCGAAGGCGGCCGAAAAAGTCTCCGCGAGGAAGTGATGACGAAGATGAGGATGGTATACCTCCTGTACCCGCGATTCCTATCCTCCCAAGGCCGTCGAGTCCCAAGCCACTCGAACGTCGTGTGGCACCATCATCGCCGACTCGATCTGGTTTTTCCCCTTTGGCATTGAATCTAACAAATCCACCAGCATCCCCTCCGAGGCGACGAGTAAGCAAAAGTCCACCACCTATTCATACGAGAGCTACACCTCCGCAACAATCGGATCAGTTTTCTGTGGCCCAGGGACCTACTTCTCTCTTGGTCGCATCCCCATCGACTCTCACTACATCGACCTCCACCGCTACTGCTGCGACAGTCCCTCTTCCGACCTCTATGCCAGGCACTCCCCTCTCAACCGCTTCCTTTCCTGCCAGTTCACTCTCGACACAGTCAACGGCAGGTACCCCAAAATTCCTTGGAACTTCGTCTTCGAGGCAGCACCTTAGCATCCCTCCACCTGCTCCTCCACCTGCTCTTCCTCTTCCTCGGCCACCGCCATCTCCTTCAACTTCATCCAGTGGGATGTTACCCCCTTCGCAGGCGACACCAACCACACCATCCAGAAAAGCTGCCCCCACACGTTCCATTCCTGTTGTGCCAGCGAATACAGGATCTACACAGCCGCAGACTCCACGCAGAACCGTATCTCCCTTTAGGCCCCTTCTCTCCCCGAGGACATCACCTGCTGCTGGGCCCCACGTTCGTGTGCGCGAAGTTCTAGATGCGTCCCAGGGTGGTCAGCCCAATCGTAAAGAGGCCACCGGAAAACAACGATCTGGAATAGCAGTCCCAACGGGAAGCACACCAGCGTTCCTGCAACGGAAGATCCAGCATGGGCCACCTCCGTCTCCGCGGCATCCTCCACCTGATATACCCCTACCTCCGTCGCCCTATCCGACCCGGAGTACGCGCCTAAGTACGCCAATCGGGACATCCTCAAAGTTCCATGAGCACTTCTCGTCCGTGTCCTCCGTGCCGTCGTCGCAAGTCCTGTCAACATCCAAGTCCGCAAGTCCTTCACCAAGCACATCTGCGCTCTCTGAATCATCTTCTGGGTACTCTGTACGATCGTCCCATGCATCGTTGACCTCAGGGCACAGCGAGGAACCGTCGATTCCCGATTCCGCGAATGTGACGGAGTATTCTCGCCCGACGACACGCACGTCCACCATTTCTGAATCAAGCTACGGCCAGCCCATCCTGTCGACATTTGCCATATCCGCGATGGCTCTCAAGTCGCACTTTTCGGATGGGGGTGATAACAATTCGAGCGTCTACTTGCCAACGATGCATCGAGAGAGCGACAGTATTACCGCATTCGACGACGGCGACGCTGGCGTCGACTATGCAGCTCCCAAGAGTTGCGTCGACGAAGACGATGATGCGTCTATATATACCTCCGACGACAAGACTGCCGGCAGACGAACGATGTATCTCCTGGAACATGGCGAAGTGGACGGGGACGGGGACGAAATTGTGATTGCTGGAAGCCATTACTGGAGTGCTCACGAAGTGCCTCCGCCTCTCCCGCCTCTCCCACCTTTACCTCCCATGACTATCCGACCCGGCCCAGGATACTTTTGATAACCGCTTTAGGAGTGATTGCACGCTTGATCCATTCTCTTGGGATTCTTTTTCTGGTGACACGTTCAGAGCAGTAATTTATCGTCTTTATATGTCCATCTGTTCCTTGGTTCGTCCGAGGATTTGCCTCTTGCTTTCTATTTACCCTTGGGCCTTCCATTCTTTTGGCGTAGTCTCTATTCGTGCCCGCTCGCTAATATTTCTTGTGCGTCCCTGCAATAACCGTTCATCGGCGCTCATCTTTGTACATTGCCCACAAAACCTGACGTTTGAACGCTTTGGTACGATCGGTTCTCTTCACTGCGCGCTCTACACAATGAACGGTACTACATAGTTACTGCTCGAAGCAGTCTATATCCAAAAACTAGGTACTGGCATCAGTTCATCAGATAGACCAGTGTCAATGAATCGATGGGGCTCTCCGCCTCAATGATGACATCACCGGTCTGTCCTGTGCTCCCCAGTGGAACTTATCGCCGCAGTGGCCGATACGCGATGAATTATTTACTGGCTCCGAGTTGTGCGGCGCTCGGAAGGCGGTCAGGCCGGGACACTCAAACTCTTCCGGTAGTAGCGGAAGTCCCGAGAGAGGTGATCGCCCTCGGAAGTAGGATCGACTGACATGTTACATTCATTGTAGTTCTAGGCCAATGTGATGGGCTTTGATTTTGAGGACATGTGTGCCCAGCGGCAACGCCAACTTGGCCTGACTCCTCGACAACACTGCAGCACAAGAAGGGATTCTGTGTGGGTACAAAAGCAGGGGTAAAAAGTACGCCGAAGGGGAGTCGAACCCCTGCCGCTTGCTTGGAAGGCAAGCATGATAACCGCTTCACCATCGGCGTGATCTGATGTTCCATATTCGTGCATTACCATAACGGTGTCGGCGTAGACCCGCAGCTCGGCCCCATTCGCAACGCATCTCCCGTCCCATACCTAAGCGTACCTTGATCTCTAATAATACCCACTTCCGCAGCACTCCACCTCTCGTCGTCATTGCGATGTCGCTGCAACACTTTGGAAAGGGCGCTCTGCGGGTCGCCAAGAATTACACCAAGGGTTATTCGGACACGCAGGCGAAAGTGCGGGACGCCACGTCAAACGATCCATGGGGGCCCTCAGGCACACAAATGAACGAGATTGCGCAGATGAGTTTCAATCAGTGCGTATCGTTGCCAACCTCGTCGGCGCCGGTAGGGCGTCGTCGTCGTCATCGTCATCGTCGTCATCGTCCGGTCGTGTTTCACTAAACCTATTTTTTTTTCCTCACCACAGGAATGACTTTGTCGAAATCATGGAGATGCTCGATAAGCGATTGAACGACAAGGGCAAGAACTGGAGGCATGTGTTCAAGGCGAGTGTCGGGCCTTGGCGATTCGGCGTTGGCGTGTGTGTCTGTGTGGAAGCTGAGACGGCTTGCAGTCCCTCACCGTCCTCGATTACCTCTTGCATGCCGGGTCGGAGAACGTCGTGCTCTACTTTAGGGACAACCTATACATCATCAAGACGCTCAAGGAGTTCCAGTACTTGGACGAGGATGGTAAGGATTGTGGTGCCAACGTGCGGCAAAAGGCAAAGGACATCTCTAACCTTTTAAGCGATCCTGGCCGCCTTCGAGAAGAGCGGAGAAACCGGGCTTCCATGCGGGATCGTATGATCAGAGGACAACCGGGTCTTGAGGAGGAAGAGGAGGGAGCGGGAACAGGAGCAGGAGCAGGAGCAGGAGTAGGAGCAGGAGCAGGAAGAAGTACTGCTGCACCTACCAGGAGGAACCGGGCAAACAACCGGGACGACGAAGAGCTCAAACGTGCCATCGAGGCATCGAAGGAGACGCTCGCTAAGGAGCAGGCTCGGCATTCGGAGGAGAAAGACCTTGAGCGTGCCATTCGGCTCAGTGAGGAAGAAGAGGCCAGACGAAACAAGGCGGTCGAGGACTCGAACGCTGCCGCGTTGTTCGATGATCAAGCTCAGCTGTGTGTGTTCTCTTAAGTGAAATGGCTCTTATATTGAATTCTGTGTTGACCACTCAGATCGTCGCCTACGAATGGACCTAACAATCCTTTCCCGCTCGTCGATGGTGCTTCTTCATATGCAACTGGCCTCCAACCTCAGTTTACTATTCAACCCCAATATACAATTCAACCTCAGTTCACGTCTTTCAATCCTTACCAACAACAGGTAGAACAGGAAGCGATGCAGGTATATCTCTTGCCATGTGATTTGACGGCTCGGATCGATGTGCTCATTCAACCATAGGCAGAATATTTGAGACAGCAACAAGAGTGGTTGCGTCAGCAGCAGGAGTTACAGGCACAGCAACAGGCACAAGCGCTACAGCAGCAACAGCAAGAAGAATGGTTCCGTCAACAGCAGGCTCTACAAGCACAGCAGCAGGCGCAGCAACTGTTTGCTCAGCCTACTGGATTCGGGTGCGCTCGATACTCTTTCAGGAACGTTGAGTTCACCGCTGATTCCGCTACCTGCAGTTCCAACAATCCGTTTGCACCCGGCTTGTCTCCGTCGCCCGTGTCACACGCATTGCCTGCCCAAGTCAACGGAACTGGAAGTTCGGGCCCTTCATTCAACCTGCAAGGAACCTATGCAAACTCGACGGCGCCGTCGTATAGCTCTGCGCCTTCGCCGGTGCCAACTTCGTCGAGCTCTCATTTGAAACCGGGGGCTCCATCGTACGCGAGCGGTGCAGAGAAAGGGCCGACGCGTGCAGACCAGGAACATGCCCACCTTGCCAACCTATTCGCGAACCGTGACGATGGCCAGGATACATTCGGAAACGTTGGCGCTCTGCGGTACGGCCAAACGCAGGCTGGCCAAATCGCTGCTCAGAAGACGGGGGCCAGCTCGAACAACCCGTTTTCCCAGCAGCAGCACACGCAAAATCCAGAGCAGCCCTTCTTCTCTATCTAGTATGGATGTGCTGAATCGAGTGACTTGCAAATAGCTTGGTTCTGGTCATGTCGTTCGTTTCGTGCTTGTTTTCTACCCCGTTCTACTTTACTTGTTGGAATACACATGTGATTTACCTTCCAAATGTGGATGTGTCGTAGAATGACATCATCCTCCTTTCTCAGTCTCCTCGTCCTCCTCAAACCATGGCAGGCGAGGCTGACGCGTTTCTGCTCTTGATTGCAAGTGTTTCTCTGATACGACTTGCAATGTCTTCATTCTAATCGTGTACTAGCTCGCTTTTATTTTCCCTCCCGCAGCCGCTGCATTTGTTGCAGGATGTGGAGCTGATCTGTGTCTTAATATCCTTTTGACGATGTACGCCTAGATCTTCATCTGACTCTTAGGTTTCTGACAACCTAGCCCACTTTGATAGGCTAGGCTATTTCCCCGGATGCATCGTAAGCCCACCGGCATCCCCCTGAGTATGCGCCGAGGCTGACCCTGAGTTTCATGGCCTTAAGCACGCCATGTGGCTTGTCATCAAGCGCACCGAGGCGAACGAGACGTACGGTTATAAAAACTGGACGTGTGAGCCGCATCCCACCTTCGATAGCGCGGTCTGCTGACGCGTCGATCGTCGTGCGGGGGAACGCTAGACGCGGGCATGGGCGAGTACGTTCCCGCTCAGCAGTACGGCCGTCCGAGCGCACCGTCTGCTGGCCCGTATGGCCAGGCCCCGCCGCCGCAACCGCCGCCTCCTCCGGGACCGTCTCCCGCCGGCAACGTCCCCCCGCCGAGCTATCAAGCCCCTGTTGATCAGAAATATACCGGCAGCGGCGAACCTCAGGGCTCGCCGCAAGCGCCTGCTGAACAGAAACCTGGCGAGCAATCTACCACGCCTGCCAGTGGGGCCACTTGACGGTATTAGATGAAGATGGCCAACCGTTCTGTTTTTTCTTCTTCTTCTCGTTGTTTGTTGCTTATTTCGATGATGATACTTGTTGAACGTTGTACGACTATAATTGGAATGTCGTGAAAGTCAGGCGAGGGAAGTGTTGTAAATTCTTTGGCATGCGTTCTTCCATCTTAAAGTGGAATTGGTGTAACTTGCACATGTGTGGAAAATTTCCAGGGTTTGGCGAGTGTCATGGTGTGATATGGGCGCGTTGCGGCTCGGAATTGGGAATCATTTGCGCCGTTCTGGACCATATCAGCACGTAAGGAGACCGGCCTGGGCCATCGACCGAGGGAGTCTATTGACGTCCCTGACGCGAGGCACCACTGGTGCCTCGAGGGGTCGAAAAAGTAATCGGACGGGACGGGAAAGCGAGCGGCGACGAGTGGAACAACAAACACGGCATGTACTAGTAGTGCATTAGCGAGCCGGTAAATGGGACACTGATGAGACGACCACCAAACGTGCTTGTTTTCTATCTCGTTCTACTTTACTATCACTCTTGTTGGAATACACATCATTGTGATCTACCTTCCAAATTTCCACACATGTGCTGTGCAAGTACACCAATTCCACTTTACGATGGAACCCATCAGAACGCATGCATAACACCTTCTCGCCTGGCTTTCGTGACATTCCAATTATTGTCGTACACGTTCACAGTAAGTACTATTAAACCATCACTGACAAAATCATAGCGATGAGACGATAAGCGTGTCCATCATACAAAAGTATCATCATCAAAACAAGCAACAAACAACGAGAACAAGAACAGAACAGCTAGCCACCCTCGTCCAATACCGTCAAGTGGCCCCACTGGGAGGCGTGGTAGATTGCCCGCTGGATTTCTGTTCAGCAGGCGCTTGCGGCGGGCCCTGAGGTCCGCTGCTGCTGGTATATTTCTGGTCATCAACAGGGGCTTGATAGCTCGGCGGAACTTTGCCGACGGGAGATGGTCCCGGAGGAGGCGGCTGTGGCTGCGGTGCCTGACCGTTCTGGCCGTCAGGCGGTGCACTCGGATCGTATCGCTGGGTGGGAATGTATTCGCCCATGCCCTCGTCTAGCGTCCACCCCGCACGACGATCGACGTGTCAGCAGACTGCGCTATCGAAGGTGGGATGCGGCTCACACGTCCAGTTTTTATAACCGTACGTCTCGTTGGCCTCGTCGCGTTTCATGATGAGCCAGATGGCGTGCTAAGGCCATGAAACTCAGGGTCAACCTCGGTGCATACCCAGGGGGATGATGGTGGGCTCACGACGCATCCGGGGAAATGGCCTAGCCTATCAAAGTGGGCTAGGTTGTCAGAAACCTAAGAGTCAGAGATGAAGAGGCGTACATCGTCAAAAAGATGTTAAGACACAGATCAGATCCAATTCCTGCAACAAATGCAACGGCTGCGGGAGGGAAAATAAGAGCAAGCTGGCACACGATGAGAATGAGGACATTGCAAATCGTATCAGAGAAACACTTGCAGTGTAGAGCAGAAACGAGTCAGCTTCGCCTGCTGGCATGGTTTGAGGAGAACGAGGAGACCGAGAAAGGAGGATGATGTCGTTCTACTAGCGACACATCCTGTCATGGTGTGATATAGGGCACGATCCACAGCTTGGAATCGGTCGGGAAAAATTTGCGCCGTTCTGGACCATGTCGGGACGAGGGGAGACAGGTCAGGGCCATCGAACGAGGGGGCCGATTGACATAACCTGACGCGAGGTACCAATGACGGTGCCTCGAAAAAGTAATCGGGCAGGACAGGTGGCGTCGAGTGGAACAACAAACACAGCGTGTACTAGTGGTGCATGAGCGAGCCTGTAAATAGGACACTGATAAGACGATCACCAAGGACAGGGAACAAACAGTACAAGCGACGAGAATGAGAGCGAAACCTGCTGAACAAGAACATTGTATGGAAGAGGGACCAAGAGAAGCGTCAAGAATGTCAGTATAATGGAAATCCACTGGTAATCTGTACTCACCACGCACTGTGATCGAATGAGCAGACCGGAGAACAGTATCAAATGAATCCGCTGTCATTGCTAGTTGATCCGCTGATCTGGTCAAGCTTGTTGCGTCGTCCAGCTCACTGGTATCCCTGACAGGCAGGAATCATTCAACCAGTGCACACTCATAATTCTTGTTGCCATGGGTGAATGCGCTGCTCAGGCTCGTCAACCCCTGTGAACGAACAATCTGCCAATTATCAATCATATATGAGATGGTTAAAATTTTGTTTCCGAGATCAATAGCTTACAGTCAATATGCTCATGGCCTCCTCGTTTTGATTTTGTCCAGCGAGAATTCATCGTCTTGGATCATATGAACACGTAGAGGGAGGCAAAAGGAGAAATATGTATCTCAGTGGTTGAATATGAGATGACGATCAAGTCGAATTCTCTTCATGATTCTCGGTTTTGAGGCAGGGTAGCGGCAAGGATGTCCACAGGATTTCCCCTGTATACTGGCAGAGATTGACACGGTTGCGGAATGCGGACACTAGTTGCAGTCGATTACGGACAACTCGCGTCTTCTCTGCTCTTGGGGTGTATTCCACTAATCGTTTTCAGTCAGGGCTGTGACAGGATAGTCTGTCAGAACGACCTGCACCCCGGTTAATGATGAACCAAGGAGGCATATCAATCACCTACTTTTGTGGCACCATTCTAATCTGCCATGATGCCAGGCAGATCACCACCTCCCCACGTTCCGATATGAATGAGAGTCGAGACATGAAACAAAGGCGGTCGATGCGTTCCACCTGAAGGGGCGTTGACATAGATTTCAGAGGGATTATTCTTGCGAAATCGCGCGAATGGTTTCTCCAGAGGGGATGAGACCCTGCATGATCGTATGATATACTCATTAGGTCCGCATAGACTGAGGACGGCGCCCAAGGAAGTTTACAAATCACTTGCACGTTCTTTGTTGTCTTGATAATACTTGTTGGTCTGGACCGTTGTTGGGTTCCTGAGTGGTGGGAGCGTACCTATTTCTGACCTCTGACACTCTGAACAAAACAATCTCGAGCACTCGACTGGCCGCTGGGTTCTCTCATTTCGGCTTATCTCTCTTGTACCTCTTGCACACTCTCGTCAGAGTGTCGCCAGGGTGGCCAGACGATTATGTGGCTGCGTCTGCCGGACGACGTTCGTCGTCACTTGCCGTGTTTTCCAGGCATCTCGAGAGTCTCCCTCTTTGCAGCCTGCTCCCTCATGCCCGATCACTGCGCTTACAGTGGGAGTATCTGGAGTCCCACCCATGTACACATGCTCACAGAAGCTCTCGGCAAAACACAAAGTCTGCACCGGGTAGCTCCAGTGCGGCTCATTGGCCAATCTGTGATAAATCTGCATATTCAACCGAATGAGGCAGTCATCCAGAACCATGTAACGAAGACATGCATGATGCGCGCTGCAAGAGGCTATGCCCTGAAGCGCCCTAGCGCTTACTGAGTAGCGCCTTGAGTGGCCTTTATAAAGTGCCCCTTCCATCTGGTGCTGACAGCAATTTCGACGGTCACTATGGATGCCAGTCCAGATGGCGCGCACGCCATTAGACATTTGTCCAACGCCTCTTCTTCCACGGTAGATCTCTCTGACACTAGACAAGGCATCTCTCCATCTCCCACGTTACTGCCATCAGACACTCATCGGCGCCTGAGCTGGAGCAGTACTGAAGATGGGCATGACGAACCATGGCCCTCAAATTTTGGAGAGGACCCATTCTCTTCATCGGTGGACCATTCCCAGCGCAAGGATCTGTCCTTTCTGGATGCATCTCCTTCCCACCTGCATTTGACCCGGGATCGAGACGTTGACATGGTCCCAGAAGATGACGATGACGATGATCGGACACGTCTCACACGCGGGGCTAAGCCCAGAGTGGATCCTCAATGGTCAATAGCCTTCTCCGTCGACCCAGAACGCTCTGCTGGCTCTACGTCGCCGCCAAGTCACCAGTATACTGCTTCGCGCATGATAGAGACCGCCGTGGATGCTATCCGTCGTGCATCGACACGTATCGCAAATGATCCAGACCAGCCTTATATGTCACTGCAGGTGGACGGTGAACATTCTGCCGATCGGATGCAACCACCCAAACCTTTGCGAGGCCGGGCCCTTGGCATTCTAGGTTCAAAGAATCCTCTCCGTGTGTGGCTGCACAGGTTGTTTACCCATCCGTATGTATGTTTTACGCTCAGCTTCCCTCACTAAATCATTACCAGATACACCGACCGGACGATACTTATTTTAGTTATCGTCAACGCGGTTGCGCTGGTAGTCCAGGCTTCTCGAACGCTGTTGTTGCCTCCCGACAACGTTCCTATTATCGTCAGGGGGTACTTCCGTGCTTGGGAAGACTTCGTCATATTCGTCCTCTTCATAATATTCACGTACCTCTCGTGCACAATATCGATGCACGTCATCGACTAGTCTGCGATAATATACATGTGCATGTGCAAGTACATCAAATCCACTTTACGATAGAACCCATCAGAACGCATGCATAACACCTTCTCGCCTGGCTTTCGTGACATTCCAATTATTGTCGTACACGTTCACAGTAAGTACTATTAAACCATCACTGACAAAATCATAGCGATGAGACGATAAGCGTGTCCCTCGTACAAAAGTATCATCATCAAAACAAGCAACAAACAACGAGAAGAACAGAACAGCTAGACATCTTCGTCCAATACCGTCAAGTGGCCCCACTGGGAGGCGTGGTAGATTGCCCGCTGGATTTCTGTTCAGCAGGCGCTTGCGGCGGGCCCTGA
>JBBPLW010000408.1:0-15742 GCA_038089995.1 Tylopilus balloui
GGGGGGACTTCGTGGACGTTAGTCCTGTCCATGCCACATATCAATGGACCCTGCTGATCCACACAACCACCTCTAACTCTCCTTGTAATCCCTCACCTTCCCATTGTCCGTTGAAGACCTACTCGGCCTTCGCTTGCTGTTGATGGATCAGGAAGCAAAGAAATACATTCACCATCCACCGGAATATGTATGTACGAGGTGGGCAGGCACGAAACTAATTCGTCCTGCATATATTTGACGCGGTCGTTCTCGCCCACCACTACCAAAACGCGAGCAATGTGCGCTAGTTTCATTGGCTTTCCACCACCAGTCCGCACAACGTTACGTTCGCTGAAGGAGCTTCGTAAAGTGTCGACGCTCCCATCCCACGCGGTCGTGCAACCCAACGGACGCTGCACACGCATGACGAGGTTCGCAGGAGGGTCGAGATCGTGCTCATGAATCTCAAAGTACGAGCTGGGGTTGCCAAAGGTAGGACGCGTTCCAGGATCATATCGTATCGCGCCCGAGCGGAAGACGACTTGGTTGTGTCCTCCGCGATCGGGGTCTCTCTCCATCATGGGTGACTCTTTTTCTTTCCATCCACTCTTTTTACCGGCATCTGCAACCCCATCTAGTCCTTCGATGACACCACCCCCTCAGAAAAGTCTCTTCCGTTTGGTCCTCCCCGTCCATCTCGAACGCTTTCTTTGGGCACTGGTTCCCCCTCTCACACCTAACCCCCCTGCCCCCCTCGACCCGCCTCACGGCACCGCGTCCTGGACCCGATCCACCTCCGTCCTGAAACGCGCCTCGCTTACGAGGCCTACGAGACGATCTCGCCAATGTGCCGATAACATCCATTCTCCATGCTTGATGCTCGATGCTGGGGTTCCACGTGCACGGCCAGTGCGAGCATGGAAGATTCCGTGATGGATACATCGTCCATCACACGCATCCGTCGCATCGCTCTAGATAAACCCATCTAGGGCGAAGAAAAGAACGCGACGCACGCATGGACGGGCCCCCCCCTCCTCTCGCATCGCGGTTCGTCACAGCCTCTCAGGCGTCACGCACACACGCACACGAAATGAAGGTAAAAAACAGAATGATTTGAACAAAACAATCCCTGCGGTTCTCGTAATACGTTCCATTCCACATGTACCCTTCTTCCCTTAATTTCCCTTGCTTCCCCTTCTTTTTTCTTCTCTTTCTCCTCTGAAATAGATGCGCGCATAAATCTGTTGAACAACAAAAAAAGGAGGAATTGTTGTTGAGAGATGACGATGACGAGAGGGTGAAAAGAAATGTGCAAGAAGAAAGAAAGAAAGAAAAGAGACTAAGCCGGGTGACCGGTGACCACCAACGACAGGTAGGAGCGGTAGTGACTACAGGGTTACAGGCATACAAAGGTGGAGAGGGAAAGCATAGCTTTTTAAGCATACACGTCAGCGTACATCACGTTCGAAACCCAACGTCTAACGGAGGCAAATTAGCAAAAACGAACCAAAATAGCGTAAGAGAAATGGTGGGAGGAGACCCCAAGGTATCGAGATTTCAGTCCAGTCTTTTTATGCAAGTCAACAGCGAGAGCACACACCTCACAGCATATAAGAGGCCATGGTAAAGAAAAAAAGAACGAAAAAAGAGATGTGAGCGAGACTATTCATGCGCGGCGACGCCGTCCGACAATGCAGATCGAACGTATTCTCGAGGGGAATTCGCCGTCTTTCGCTTGGCAAGCGGACGATACGTCTCGTTCCTGCGAAAAACCATTTGTGCCACCAGCTGTGACACATTGTCAATGACGCCTCGACGACGGGCATGGTTTTGAGCGTCCCACTCGGGGCTGCTCTGCTCCTGCGGGCTCGTGGCAACACAGTCGCCCAATTTGAGCCGGATGAGTGCCCCGACTTCTTTGCTTCGCTCTCGTTCTCGTTTGCGCATTTTCCGAGCTTCGGTCCGTGTGAACAGGTCGACATCTTCTGTGAGCGCTTCTAAACGCCGGGCGGCACGCTCAGCAGCAATGGACCTCTTCCGCAGGTCGAATAACTGGGCTAACTCGGGATCGGTGATGTCCTCGGGTGAAAGGCACAAATCAAAGTCCTCTGGGGATGGAGAACGTGGTAATGGTACGTCTCGTGGATCGTCGATAAAGAGGAGGGTTTGATTAGGCGTAAAAGGAAAGATGCGCGATGGGGGTACGGTGGTACTGGGTATTAGGTCGTCGTCGGTGTCTGCACCCGGAAGTGATAACAATGGTTGACCAGGCAACGCAAGCACAGAATCACTGGTCGAGTCATCCATCTCGACATCAGAATCCGAATCAGGTAGTCCCCAACAGGATCTTCGAGAGGGAGAGGAGGGAACGATCTTGGGGAGCCCATCATCCTCGAGTTCAGGGAGATCTAGTTTTGATATTAGGGGTGAGCTAGGTGGTGGAAGTTCGTCATAATCGTTCAACGATGTCAACGAAGAACTAGAGGTAGATGAAGACGGCAACTCGGGGTCCGATTCAGAGCCCTGACTCGAAACCCATGGTATGCTGATCGGAGCCAACAATGGAGAGGGCGCTTCAATATCGACCTCGAGCAATGAGGGTTTGTGGGGGGAAAGAAGTGAAGGGTCATAGAAACCCGGTCCGTGTGGTGCGCGAGCGTCACAAGGGGAAAACAATGCATTCAAGTGCTCCGGCTCTGAAAAATCCTGCGACGGCGGTATCGAGAACGTTCGTGCGCACGGGGGATCCCAACTCGGGGAGAGAGGGGAGAGGGGGAGACCAGATTGAACAGCGTGTGGCGGCGGGGACCATGATGGAGAGGGATAAGACTCGTCTGTGTCGCATTCCTCCTCGATTTCCTCAACCTCTTGTCCATACAAAGGTATGTCGACGTCAGCCTCGGGCAAGTTGAGCGTCTGATGGGGCATCGTCGGTGGCGGGGTGGGTGGCTTTTGAGAAGCCAGGTCCTCCCGACGCATGACTGGGGGTGAGTCGAGAACGCCAGCGAGATGAGTAGAATACAAGGGTGCAGATTCACCGACTTCTCCTGGCAGAGGAACGGTTGATTTTGATGTGGAAGAACCTGACGGTGGAGACGGGTATACTTTGACAGAATCGGCGTACAGCAGCTGCGTAGGGCCGCCCTGGTGACAAGAAAAGTTGATATGGGGGAAGTCAGGCTCGGGGCAGGGTACGATAAGGAAAGGATCGAAGGGATCGCGGGCCGTGTGCCACGAGCGAGAGGGGACAGTCCGACTCAACGCGGTTCGCGGCGCAGGTAACCAGGGGCGGTTGCGAGCGAGGTGCGAGGACGGCGAGAAGAGGGTATCTGTAGAAAAAGACTGCATGGTATACGATTGTTCCACCGATATTCAAGACCTGGAAAAATGGAAGAAACGTGAGACGTGATGTTCTGATCTGGAGGCGGGGCGGGCGAGCACTGGGACGAGGAAAAAAGACACGCACAGTAATCAGACATCAACGGTGAGCAGACATCAGTGTTGGAGAGAAGATGGAGAGGAAACGACGCTGGGTCGATGGCGAGGCCTCGTGTTGGTGTGTGGCTGAGAAAACGTGTTGGCCGTCGTAAGGCCGTCGTCATTAGCCTAGTAATTACTACACTTCTGATTCAACTCGCCGTCTCCGCCTCGACGCCTGGTTCATCAGCGTCTCCTCCCCCTCCGTCACATGAGGCTGTAGCTCATGCTCCATCACCCCACGCTTGTTCAGCGCGTACGCCCTACATGCCTCTATACTTGCCCTCAGCGCCGGGTCATCGTGCCGCAGCGCAACCACCCTCCATCCCGGAAAATTCACCTCTACAATCTCTTTCACTTTGGGCAGCAGGGCTGGGTCAGGCGAGTATGTCCCAGAATTGTTGTCGATCACAATTTCCCACTCCATCTTCTCGTCCTCCATAGTATCCGAAAAACGTGCCCATCCGCACGCGGGCCGCGGATGGAATTCGCCGCCGTATCGCACCGCCTTTGCGCAGTTGCTGTGCAACGCGTGTTTGGACGCAAAATCGACAAAGAAGGCCGCTCCCGTTTCGGAGAAACGGAGTGTGTCGTCGTCCGTGGAAATGATGTACGTATACACGGCAGGCTTGATGCGATGTGCATGCGAGCCCGTCCCATCAATTGAAGAGCGCTGCATGTCACCGCGAAACAGTGTAAACACGTCCTCGGTTGTTTTGACCACTCCGAATGCATTCGATACTGATCTCGCGTAGAGCAAGCGGTGGCCAGCCTGAATTCCCGAGCGGATCGCGATGGACGTGGGTCCCTGAAATATAGCCTGTGCGGCCCTGTAATTGTGGTTCCAATACTGCACTTGCTCTCCGAAAATTTGCGGGACACCCTTGACATAAACCTTCCAAGTCGAGTACAGACGGGTATCCCTCAGATGGGCTAATGCACCGACCGTTGGTGAGCTGTGGCGCGAGTAATGGGCTGGCCCATCAAACGAGTACGGAGATGACTTTGGGTCATTGTGAGATGGCGACGAGTCAATCTTGAAAGCTGATGTCACATCAGTCTGCCAAGGGGATATTGAACGTCTCGATTACCTTGAGCCAAAACGTGCCTCTGCTCAGACGCCAGTGTCCTTGAATCTCGGCTTCCTTGGCTCCTGGGTATATCGTTGTTTCAAACCTTCCAATGTAATGGTCTACGAGAGATTTGTGATGTTTATTCCGTATGACGACAGACAACCTGGCCGTCGTCGGCACGTTCTTGACCCGCCACACTTCGTTCCACACTGGCATCAACGTGTCGCACTGCACGGACGATCTGCCAAATGAAATCATTTGATTTAGATCCAGAATTCTCTCGCTCGAATAGAGAAACAAGAGTAGATACATGTAGGATAGCCTGTGGTCCAGACTTGCGTGAAAGTACGGGTCCGTTGACCCGATGACCTCCATCTTGGGAAGACTCGAGGCCCCAATGAACTGCGCCGGCGCCATTGCCTCAGATCGCGGGCGAGAAACAGCATTCGTACTGCGCAGACCCACCTGGATCGTCACATCGACGTACTTGGTCTCCACGCCGAGGCGTTCCTCGGTGGCTTGAATAGCAGCGTCGAGACCCAGCTTTGCCGCCACCTTCGGACCGTCGTGAACGTGCGAGTGCAGGTGAAAGTGGTCTGCCATGTGTGCCATGCCTTGAATCGTGTTGAGCATGGCTGGAAAGTAAAGACGGCCCTGTTTATTGGAGCATATCGAGACTTGGGCCCCTGCTCGGTAGCGCCAGAGCCGGTGCCAAGTGAAGGTCTTAGCTAATTTGAAGCCAGCTTGGGCGATGCGTCCATTCCATCATGTGCCCATGACCCGCGTACAGGTTTGTTCTGCGCCCCGTGTAGCAGTGATTCAAATTCTACTTGCACCCTCGATCTCAGTCTTGGACTGGGCTGTCAACCGATTGACCGTTCCGTCCACGTCACTACTGGACGCCGGAATGAGATGGACTTGTGCACAACTCGCGAGGACAGCGGTAGGTACCCTTGAACTTGCCTTTTTTTACAGAGGCAGGTCCACGAAGCGATGCCAAGAATCGAGCCTGCCTACCATCGCATAACAATCAACGGTGATTTTTGCCCTGGCATCATTCACTCGCTCTCTCTGCAATGCCCAAGGTGCTTCGGGATTCACTAGATCCTCTAGGCTCCCTACCTCCTGCCGTCGTCATGGGCCGTCCTGGTGGGTGGATCCGGATGACCCGGAATGCTCGGACCGGTCCATTATCATGCAAGCGTCTCGTGCCTGGACCTGAACAGCGCCCTTGAAGCGGAGCGTGGGCTGCCAACCAATCAACTTCATTCCCCTCAGAAGTCGCTCTCATTACAACACCGCTCTTCAACTGTGCGTTCAAAAAACCACACCGGGTGACACACTTCCTGGCGACCGGTTCATGCGTGGCCAACATCAATGTGAACGTGTCTCTGTTCATCGCCGATCGTGATCTACGTAAACATGTGTCCAAGGCCTTTTTTTTTGACGAGCACTTTGCTAGTCCACAAGGCCCCCGGTGGCGTCGCTCTAGTCATGGCAGTTCAATTTTATGTCATGGCATCACCACCGTTCAAAACTGTATGCCTGTCGAAATCAGGGTAACCAACGTCGATGTAGGCGCGCATTCGCTCGCCATACCGAATCGTGAGCCAAATCAAGCTGTCGCCTCTCGTTTCAGAAAAAATCCCCGTACTTGGGAAGCAAACCATCAAGAAGACGTACGAATATCCGATCAGGGCCAATATACCTGAGATACTGTTGGTCGCGGCGGCACCGATGGTTTCGACCAAGGGTATAACGAACGCAGATACCAGCCCGAGCAGCAGCGATCGGAATGCCCTTGTGTAGGTGTCAACGACCACGGTTAAAGGAGAGCACGGACCCATTGAGAGAGCGCAGAGACTTACGCGGTCGCAGCGATGACCTCGGCACTCCGAGAGGGCAAGATATCGACGGTATAAGCTCCGATCGGCGTGAGAACCATGTCCACCTGATTGATGAACGAAACTCGTATCGGTGTGCCAGAGATATCCCGGGGAAGATGCGACTTACGCCGGCGCCATTGGTGAAAAAGCACATGAGATTGATCGCCAGTCCAACCATCCCGTCGAGGTACGCGGTCGTGAAACCAGATAGTGTCACAGAAATGGGTACGAGCACGAGTCCCCCGAGCCACACAGCTCGAAGACGATCTTCTGGGACCCAGATGCCTTTGCGTTGCTCCTTTGCCCGTCGCACCACCTTGTCGGAGAGGCGCCCCGCGGTAGAGGAACCGACTGCACAATGTAATTAGGATAAGGAGCCCAGTGAAAGCGAGAGGGCATACCAAAGTTGCCAATCCCATTCGGTAGGAAAAGAATACCGACCAGACCTTCGTTCACAATTCCATATTTAGCTCCCTACGAACAACGTCAGCTAGATAAAGAAGTGAAGCCTTGTATACGCACGATGGTATATGATATGGGTATCATTAGTGCTGTGGCTCTAGAACGTGAGCGACTAGAGAATATGTGCTCATCCACAGGACACACCAAAGTCCGAGATGAGTGCAAAGGTATTCGCCAACGTCTAACGAACCACAGTTAGGCCACGCCGCGGGTTCCAGATAAAAAGAAAAAGGTACGCACGACTGCCATGATGTTGGGACTTCGTAAAAGCGTTAGGCAACGGAACGGGTTGACCCACACGAACAGCTTCTTCGGACCTCGTACTTGGTCGATACCGCGCGACCCCGGGTGCGCAGTTTCGGGAAAGAAGAAACCGAGCAGCAGCATCTGTATGATGCTCCATACGCCCAACGCAGCTTGGAAACTACGCCAGGACCAGTACTGAGCCATGATGCCTGAACGGCCGTATACGTGGGTCAACGTCTGTTAGAGACACAAACGTGACACGTTACCTCCCATGGGGGGCGCGATCGCGAGTCCAAATAACGTGGACTGGAAGACGTCCGTTAGTGTCATCGAGGGGGGGAAGCTCGTGATAGCACACGAACTCACGCCAAAGAAAGTGCCCATGGCGGTTCCACGCTCCTCCGCTTTAAAGATATCTCCAATGGCGGCGGCGCCGAGAGCGTGACCGCCAGAGCAACCAAACGTCTGTACGAATCGCCAAAAGAGCAGACTGTTTATGTCAGTGGAGGTAGCGACTGCGAAACTGCCCAGAATGGTCAAGGGCATTCCACAGAGGTATATCGGTCGTCGACCATCTCACCGGATGTCAGCTCACAAGGACGTCTGGTACAATGAGACATGCAAGACCTACAAAACGTAGCGTACGCGGACCAGAACATGACACTAAAGGCACTCGCGAACACAGCTAGGCTCACGCCTAGACTGGGGCAGGTGGAGCCCATCGTCACGGAGCCAAACTGACAATGTAAATGAGATGTACCTCACAGCCGCGGGCGTTGATTCAAGATCCCGGGAGATTTGAGGTATGGACGGGACAAAGCACCCGTATACGACCACTTGATCAAAGACGGCCCATTTAACCACCAAAAAGAAGAAATTAAAATGCAAGACATACTCGGAACGAGTCCGGTGAGGGATACGATGGCGAGGATCACTCGCTTTTGTCCACGGTTGAAGCGGTCGTAAACATCCTCGGTGGGGAGCGGGCTATGGTACTGGGTAACCGTGTCAGGTTGAAGCTGGTCTCCCAGCAGAGGGCTCTCCTCTGTACTCATGGGATGAAAGGGCGCGTACTTGAAACGTTACAGATCAGATGCTCTCTTCATCATGATGGTCACACGGGTGCTGAGTTCAAAGCTTTGACTTTCTTCTTGTCGTAACCGATGTCAGCCTTGTCACGCGTGTTATCTTATCAACCCGCTCCTTCCTCCTCCGCGACGTCTAACTGTTTTCGTCTTTCCTCGAGGTCCGAAAGTTGAAAATGTACCGCCAACGTTTCTTTTGTTCCCCTGTTTTGATTTGGTCTCCTGATCTCTTTTCATTCATTCATATAAACATTCCGAGCCGTGACTAATTTCATAGGCAATGATCGACGCACGCAGTTAGCCACTCCAGAGCAGCATGCACATATCTAGTTCTATAGTACCATCAACGACGACGACGTCTCTGAGAGCAAGATCCGGGAAAACGTCGCCGCGCCCATTCACGTCCGAAATTAGCAGCCTCAGGCTTGAATGAATTCAATCGGACAACCCGTGACGATCATCACCATCCGTCATTTCGGGCAAATCATGATCAACTTTGTTTTTGCATACGCCGCTCCATCACACACGGGCCGTTGGGACACCTGCTCACAGTGACTAGTCCTTCCTACTCCATATACTTTGCTCGGAACCTGTTCCTCCACGCTTGTCATTATGGAATCGGCATGGGACCCACCTCGACGACCCAATATATATATAGATATAATATGTTGCCTCTTGGACCGATCCAGATCATACGACCTGACGGTGGGCTCCGCCCACCCGACGACGACCCAAAGCTGCCGCAGCTTAGGCGCGCCGGTCTCTTCCATCGCCGATAATTCATATTTACAGCCTCCTGTCAACCCCGTTTTTGCCAGGGACCGTTATGGGTTAAATGGACGCCGGCGGCCTTACCCAATGAACGTCAATGGGCAACTCAGCGCTCAGCTCTCTAATTCGTGTGTGGTGTGTCAGGTGATTCAGGTGGGCGCAGTGATCGTTTCAATGATGGGTACCGCCGGGCTGAGACTTTGGACTAGTAAGCGAACCCACCCACTCCTCCCCTTCCCTGCCCAAGTTTTTTGTTCGTCTAGGTGAGTCTTAGATAGATTGCTCACCGAGTTCTTTTAATTTTACCCCAAGCGCACACGGAGAGAGGGATCCACACTTGCGATCCGATCACCGACACCTTCGGCGGTGAATGTGAATGATGCTACAGTCATACACGAGTCGTGAGGTGCGTTACTACGTGATAATAGGAGGTATGATACAAAAAGTGTCATACGCATAAAAGCCAAAAAAAGATGGGCATACACATACGAACCCCTAGGTCTAAGGATACGGTGGTGGGCTAGTACATCGATAAATGTGCTGCAATGAAATAAAGTCGTCCATCGTTAGATGATGCATGCAGTTCCTCCCGCTCCCGACATCCCCGCTCAATAGTACTCTGGGAATGAAAACGGGGAAAAGAGGTCGTGGTTGTAGAGACCGATCGCGTAGGCCTCGAGAGCCTGTGCTCGCTCCAGACCATCGTGTGTCCTGTCACGATCACAGGTAGAATAGGAGCAGCGGAGACTATCAAGGGGTGTGGCAACTGCAGAGGTAAAGAGGGGAGAGTACAGTTCGACAGAAGCGGATGATGGTGATAAGTCGGATGACAAACTTGCTTCGGGCGACGGGTAAAACAACACAGAATCACTAGGATCCAGACCGAAGGGCACCTCGGGCTGGTGTAAGGAGTGAGCACAGGTTTATGGTCGTCGACGAGGGCTACTCACATCTGCACAGGATTCAGTGGGATATGATGCCTCGAGAGGCGGCGTCACCGTTACTTGTGGCACGGGGGCAGATACCTCGGCTGGCGCTACCGACAAATGTGAGCGCGGCTTCACCGGAGCTGCAGACAATACGGATGGCACATGTGCCGAGGGTGCAGGACGACTCTCCACGGAGCCCCCTTTGGGACTTTGAGAACGCTCGCCAGAGCTCCTCCTCGCCGCCGATCCCTGCCGTTTCATGGGGCGAAAGCGATAATGCGGGTAGAGACGAGCGTGCTCCTCCCTCTCCTTGTCGGCCAGCATCCTGTAGTGATCCTTTTTGGAGGCAGGAAGCTGCTTCCATGCCTCGGCAGCGCACTTGGAGAGGGATTTCACGGACGCGACCGAGTCATGGTTGCTTTGCGACTCCTGAACACCTTGCGCATGCTCGCGCGAGTACTCGCAGCGGAAGATGATGAAGGCATTGCGAGGGCGTGGAACCCAACTAGGATCGCGGATTCGGTTACGCTGCGCTCGACGACCAGAAGAGGGCGCCATAAGGGTGTGGGTGATCCCCAGCAACTGGGACACAGGGGTGGACCGGGACTGGGGGGAACAGGCTTTCGGAAGAGTGGTGTCGAGAGGGGGGCAAATCGGACTGAGGAACGCGCTCGAGGATGTAATAGGTTTGATAGCCATGAAGCACATCTCCTGAGAGACGTTCACTTCCACGTCGTCGTTGCCAGCGGGGGACCATCCATGAATAACATCGTTGGTGTTCAGCATGGTTGAATAGTACGTGGTGGTGGTGGTGATGGTGACACGGGTCGGGGAACATGATCTTCCCCGACCGGTCCACACTGGTTTATTACCCCGGAGGTATGCTATGGAGTTGGGCCTGACATGTGCATGAGAAATTTATCAACGAAAATGTAAGCGGAAACGGATCGCCAATAGAGACTTGTTTAGGAAGGGAAAATCAAACCTCGATCACTGTAATTAACCGGTATCTGGACGACTGGCCGCCGCGGCCACCGGGGGTGTGTGCGCTTTTGTTGGCCTCATTGCCCCGGTAAATTAGTACAGGGCTGCACGTCATCCAGACGATAAACCAATAGGTTGATCGAGGAGGGCTGACATGTCCCGGCGGAAAGTCACTCTACTACGATACATCACCGGGAAGGTGATACGGGGACCCATGGGTAGACAAAGGAATGGCTCACAAGCGTCGTGGTTGGACGAGACGCCGCATCAGGAGGTGGCCGTGCAAAATCCAGCGGTTATATCATAGGTATGTACTAGCACGTAAACAGGTTATTTATTATTTAATTACACCCAAATTATATTGCGACACCAAAGTAAAATACTATATGTATATGTATATATATATTAAATTTTGGGCTAGTCGCGAGTTTGAGCCATGGTACTGTCAGTATTTTTCATGCTTTTTTTTTCTGCCGTGCCACCAAGCCGTGGGATACCCAATAATAACTTTACAGAGGCCTCGCAAAGCCTTCGTTGTATCAGACAATTGAAACTTCAACTACACCACCAGCTGAGCGACATAAGCCAGTTTTGCTGTGTGCTCATCCGTGCCGCAGGTGTCAGTCGTCCATGACAGTGACACAGCACAAATCGCTCCAGGCAGCGCACAACCACGACCATGACCACGACCACGACGACCCCCTTGTCCCCCACACCTCCCACACCTCCTACGCCCCCCTTGCCCCCCACACCTCCTACGCCCCCCCTGCCCCTCACACCTCCTACACCCCCCTTGCCCCCTACGCCGCCCACGCCGCCCTTGCCACCCACACCTCCTACACCCCCCCTGCCCCCTACGCCGCCCACACCTCTTACACCTCCCACACCTCCCACACCCCCCACACCCCCCACATGAACACCTCCCAATCACCGCAAGCAAACGGCGCCGACTACGAAACAGCGAACAAGCATCACTTTGACGCAACCGCGCAGCAATACGACGAGCGCGAGGACACCCAGAAACATGCCGAGAAAATCGGGCGCGCCATGCGGGACACCGGACTGTTCAAGCAGGGCGTCACGACCGTCATGGATTTCGCGTGTGGAACAGGTGCGCATCCAGCGAGGGGGGGGGGGGCGATGTACTCTTCCTCCCTCCTCCTCCCCCGGAGCAGTGATTTCTCAACGGGCGATCCTCGCCCCCCTGACTCTGCACGACGACAGGTCTCATCTCGCGCGCGCTGGCGGCCGAGGATCCTAAGCTGATCGTTGGCATCGACATCAGCCAGGGCATGGTGGATCGCTACAACAAGGTCGTCAGCGACCACGGCATCCCGTTCGAAGAAATGCGCGCCATTTGCGCCGTTCCGTGCGAAAATAGGTTGCCAGGCCTCGAAGGCATGACCTTTGATGTGATCGTCGTGAGTCTTCCCCTCCACCCGCAAACGAGATATCGCTCAGGTGGGGTTCGCTGGTTGATGCCCCTCGACAATGCCATAGTGCGCTGCTGCGTATCATCATTTTCCCTCTATCGAAGAGGTGACAGAGATGCTCGTCGCGTATCTGAACCCGGGGGGATCGCTGCTCGTCGCAGACATCCTTCATACCGAGTCGACGCATGACGTGTTCCCCGCGGACGTGCATCACATCGTCGCACACAGGGGAGGGTTCATGGAGGAGGACATCCGCTCCACGTTCGACAAGGCAGGATTGAAAAACATCACCTTTGAAGTGGTTGCACACGGAAGACATCGCGAGCATCCAGTAGACTTTTTCCTTGCAAGAGGTAACAAATAGGTCCAATAGGAGGAGGTTCGGGTATGCCGCATTGTAAGTATCGTGAGCTAGATGTATGAACTGTACAATAGTCTTTGAAATAAGCAGGTATGTACGATCGGTCATGTCAACGCTAAAGTCCCTCCAAAACGCTTCCGGGCGGCCACGTCGACTCTCTCCTTCACCTCACGAAAAGCTCTCCACCAGGCCCTGCCCACAGCCCCGGACGTCGCAGACTGATTCGCCTCGGACTGATCCGCCTCGTGCACCCCCCATCTTCGACGCAACAAGACAAGCCACCATCTCATCACAGCGACCGTCTTCTCCATGCCTGCATCGGAAAACTCCACGCTCTGCACGAGAAACTTGCAAAAGAATTCAACATCCTTTTGATTCGGAGGATATTTCTCAAACCCTTCGACCCACGCCTCGATGACCCGCTGCACGTCCTCCGTCTCGGTGAACGAGAGCTTCTCCCCCTTGTGCTTGCCTTGCCGCTTCAGCGTCGGGGGACGGGGATGGTGTGCTTTCGGCGGCGGTTTCGTTGGATAGGTGGGTTTCCGATTCGATTTCTTCTCGCGCGGTGCGCGCGTCGTGTCTTTGATTACGAGCCGCTGTTCGCTCAGGACACCCCCTTTTTTAGTGTGCCGAGCCATGATCAATTGTTCGCGTTGCATGTCGACGGGCAGCGCGGCAAAGACGTCCAGGTCGATGTCCAGCTCGCGTAGTTCAGCGTCAGTGATTCGCACTGCAGATGCGCTCGCAGGCGTGTCGCGCTTCGCGAAAAGGACACTCTTCTTTGGCGAGAGGCTGCTCCCCGATTTAGGTGCGAGCTGCTGTGTGATACGTTTCACATTTGGGCCCTTGACCGCTGCTTTGGAAGATGAGGCGATTAGTGCGGAGGGAGCCTCGATGACCATGGGCGAGTGTGATCGACGGCGGTATTCATCTTCCAGTTCTTTGCGGATGTCTTCGGGTAACGCCTCCAAGACCTCCATGTCAACTTGCGAAAGGGACGGCAAGCCGGCTTGATCCAGGATATCATCCTGTTTTCCGCGGGCGTATTTCGGCTCAGGAGCATCAGCAGGTATAGGTTCACCCTGCGAAGATGGCGGCTGAACCACAAGCTCCGGCGCATCGTCGCACTCAAGCAGCGCTGGTGCTGGACCTTTCGACACAGGTCTTCTATCCGTAGCCATGAAGGGCAGTTTTGCTTGTCCAGCGTCTCTGCTCTCGCTGTTTTCCAACTTTTGGATGTGAATACCTATTCCACGAAGTTCTGCCGGGTCGAAATTCCAGGTCTTAAGTAACTCCCAGGCATGGTCTCCAATGTCCTTGCTATTGCTCGTTGCCTGACCTTGCGCGTTTACCAGAGCGATTTGCTTGTTGAACGACTCGCAGAGCCCGTGACCCATGAACTAGAGGTCTTTTAAGCTCCCCCTACCTCATCGAGTAAAGGACTCGACGCACTTTAGGTGCCTCCTTGGGAGCACTCGGATCACGTTTCAAAATCTTAAGGGACAGCAAGCGACCACGCATAGAGATACTGTCCAGACGTCTGGCGACTTCCTCGGCCATACGATACACAAACTCTTTCGCCTGTTCGTTATCCTCAAATCGGATACCATACTACACATCTTCAGCATCGCTCGAATGCCCAAGCCCAAGGGGAGAGCACGCACGTTGATATCGCAAGAGACCGACTTGCGGGGTTTGTCCGACTCGAGTTTCCGATCGTCGATGCCGCGGATAGCCTTATAGAGCGTCTCGCCTGTGCCCTTTCCCAGCGCCTCGCAAAGCTGAGCCATGCTGCGCGTCATGAGTTCACCCAGAGTGGTCGCGCTGAGCTTCTCCTTCGCTTTTTGGCGCATGGAACGACCAAAACCATGCAAGTCATCAATATCGAGCGGTTCAAGGAATCGTTGCACATCTTCGTGCCTGAGATGGAATAGTCCTGCAGGCTTTGCCTTGCGCGTGGCAAGACGGGC
Organism: Tylopilus balloui; assembly: GCA_038089995.1. Taxonomy (NCBI): domain Eukaryota; kingdom Fungi; phylum Basidiomycota; class Agaricomycetes; order Boletales; family Boletaceae; genus Tylopilus; species Tylopilus balloui. The sequence goes on from JBBPLW010000408.1 coordinate 14,657, forward strand.
GAGCTGGATGTTTTCCGCGATACCAATGCTGACTACGGGGACAATGAACAGAGAACTACGGCAAAGTATGGTGTGCCTACTTTCGCATTTAGTGGCCTGTTTCACTTGTGCCCTGATGGTCCGTGCGAGCGTGACCGCATAATCTTCTGCAGAGAGCGGAGAAGTAAACCTCAGGCGAGCAACGGCCGAGGACACGTCTATTAGAGCTTCGTCCACAGACACGGCTTGGAGATCGTCCGCGTGGCGCATCAAGATGGTATAGAACTGAAGCGAGAATGACTTGTAGCTGGAGATATCAAATTAGACATCTGTCACCCATGTCAAGTCGATTCACTTACCGCTCAAACTCATAAGGGATGGTAACTATATCAGGACATAACTGGCGAGCTTGTCGCAGACTACAATGTCCTGTCAGACGACACCTTGACATGTACATCGACAAAGACTCACCTCATTCCGTTTTTGATACCGAACGCTCTCGCCTCATAGCTCGCGCTAGCGATTTCGCTCGTGCTAGAAGCGCCACCCTGATTGCCTTGAGAATGACAAACAACCACGGGTTTCCCCCGAAGTTGAGGCCGGCTCACGAGGCCAGCAGAAACAAAGAAACAATCAAAGTCGCAGTGCATAATAACACTCTCCACGTCCTCGGCTTTCTGCTTTCCCTTGGCTCGAGAAGGAGACCTGAGAACAAGCTCTGCGCCTCTCATGCTGAATTCGTCCATCGAAGTTGTACGTGTGTTAGAAAGGGCGGCCACATCACCGCCGTCAGGTAGCGCATCCAGCGCACCATTCTCCGCACGCTCCTGCGCTTCCGTGACGAGATCTTTGAGTTCTGCCTTCCAAGTAGACAAGTGGTGCAGGCGCGAATTCTTGTAGAAACCCTCAATAAAGTCGGGCGCGACGGACGTATGCGCCGCTCTCCACTGAGGATTCGCCATCACGCGCTCAGCAATCTCGTTCGAAGTGTGTGCAGCGTACTCGGGGACGCGTGGGGCGTCTTCCTCCGTACCAGGGTCTGTCACGTAGAGAGGGCGTGGAACCCATGCAGAGCCAGAGGACTCTGGCTCCAATCTGACTTGTTTA
>JBBPLW010000409.1:0-15736 GCA_038089995.1 Tylopilus balloui
AAGAAATATCTATCAGGAAGATGCTGGTCTTGAGCAAGAAGCTGAGAGTATAGAGCTTGGATAAGAGAGTCCATGGAATCATCATCACATTGCATGTGCTGTGGAAGAACAACATCCCCATCTGTGACACCTATGTGAAGCAACTGTTGAGCCCAATCATCAGACTCTGGATCTTGGCCTAGACGCATGTTTTGATGAAGGTAGTGAACATTCATGGTTAGCCAAAGATTAGAGTGGGTGAGAGTTGTAGGCACAATCTGTTCTCTTGTACCATGCTGGATGACTGGAAGAGTCTGTCTAAAGTCACCACTGAACAAAACAGTGATTCCTCCAAAGGACTGATTGGGTTTGTTTAAAAGATCACGTAAAGAGCAATCCACAGTCTTAATGATATAGTGATGCTGAGAGGCTGATTCATCCCAAATAATGAGAGAGGTGTGTTTAAGAAGCTGGTGATGAGGATCATCCTTCTTAATGTTGCAAGTACTCTTCTCATGGCAAGGAATGGGAATCTTGAAGCGAGAATGAGCAGTGCAACCACCAGGAAGGAGAAGGGATGCAAGGCCAGTGGAAGCCACACAGAGAACAATTCTTCTGGTTGCACGAACACCAGCAGCTATAAGTCTAGCCAAGTAGGTCTTGCCACAACCACCACCACTATGAAGAAAGAAGATGGAGCCAAGAGAGTTGAGGACACTATTCAAGACTGCATGGTAAAGAGCACTCTGCTGGTGATTGAGGGTAGGAAGGCCAGCATCAACAATGTGTTGTTGTTGTTGAACATCATATGCCAACTGCTCATTGATAAGAATATTTCCCTGCTGAACATCCCAGTTGTGTTGTGATCTAGGCATGGATGGAAAGTGTAACTGTAAGCTTTTTCCTTGCCTGTGAAGTCCTTGATCTATGAGATGAAGGCCATAATCATAGATTTGCTCTTGGGTAGGATGAGGGATGTGAAGATTGTGGATAAAATGATGTTGTAAATCATCACAGAGATGATATTTGGTTATATCCCACAGTCTATGAGGATCCACAGGAGAGCAATGGATGAGAATGATGATGAAGAGATGGCGTAAACGATGTCCCATGGCAAAATGGGCAGCCTCCTGAAGACACAACAACCATTCTCTATCATCTTGCAAAAGACCTCTTGCATGTCAGGCCTCTTTGAAAGACTCATGAATGTTATGAAACATATTTTCTCCACATTTTTCCACATTTTTCCAAGTGCTCATCTGCTCTACACACTCACTCGCACCATGGAACCTCAAGCAGTCACACAAGTCATGCTTACATAATGTCATGGTCATGTTCCTTATTAGGATGCAGTGCCTCTTCGTGAGTGCCTCCCTAATTAGGACATGCATCTCAAGATCTGCCACATCATGATGTGTCACACCTCACAATATGCCACAGCCTCAAGACTATGCTTCCATTCTGCCACACGCCTCATGTACGCCTCATGCATCACATGCTTCTCTTCCATTCCATGGCTATGCAAGGCTATGCATCATGACTCACAACCCTAGACCCTTATCTAGGCTATGTTTGCATATATGGTAACTACCAATAGCATTATGCCCTCTTATCTCTAGAGGTTAGGTTAATCTAGATAAGACCACAACATGTACATACAATAGAAATGTATATAAGGAGGGCTCAGGACGGGGAAACCCCTAGTCTTGTTTTCTTTCCTTCACCACCAAAAGTGAATTGGAGCACCGACTTCTCTTCCCTTTACCATCATCTTCTTGGTGTTGAAGGCAGAGCTATTCTCGCCCCACTACTTGAATATCTCTGGAAACTGTCTAGAGCTTTCACCAGCCCTAGCTCCTATCCTTCCAGCCTTCGGGTAGTCCACTTACTTGTTCTCGCAGGGTAAGTAGACCCCTTCGTTGGGTAGTCACTTCAGGTCTAGGGTTGTGAGTCATGATGCATAGCCTTGCATAGCCATGGAATGGAAGAGAAGCATGTGATGCATGAGGCGTACATGAGGCGTGTGGCAGAATGGAAGCATAGCCATGAGGTGTGACACGTCATGATGTGGCAGATCTTGAGATGCAAGTCCTAATTAGGGAGGCACTCACGAAGAGGCACTGCATCCTAATAAGGAACGTGACTGTGATGTTACATAAGCGTGACTTGCATGACTGCTTGAGGTTTCATGGTGCGAGTGAGTGTGTAGAGCAAATGAGCACTTGGAAAAATGCGGAAAAATGTGGAGAAAATAGGTTTCGTAACACCAGGAATATCTTACCTTTGGGAGTCCATCATCTTCCCAGCCAAGGGCTCTTTATCTATGCATCAAGATCCATAGCTTTCCCTGATCCCTGCTGCTCATGTGAAATCAAACCCAATGCCTGGCTTTTCTGTGGTATAGACCAAAACATTTCCCATGATGGATGTTGGGTATAAGTTGAAGGAAAGACATTATATTAAACATGTCAGATGAGGTATATATGAGGCAGATACTGATTGTAGACTATGGCACCAAGTTTTGTGTTTGTCTCTAGAATACTAGGGACTCTCAAAGTGCTTTCCAAGTTCCCCAAAGGTTATCTAAGCATGTTGAGTATCTGGTCTTGAAGACATGGGTAAGCAAGAAAAAAAGAGAAGTGCAATGACCAATGGATGAATGTGCCAATGATTGAATAGGAGATGCTAATTGAGACACAGCCAAAACAAGGCTCAAGCAAGGCAGGATGGATTCGACAAGGTATTGACAAGGTTAGAAGGAAGCCAGGACAAATTTAGGGAATTAAAAGGGTAGCACTAATGAGGTTGGAACGAGACCTAGACAGATTCAAGGGATTGAAACTGAGGTACTGACAAGGTCAGAATGGGGTCTAGACAAGGTCTATTTTATTTTGGCCATATGAGGCCCACAAGATGCATAGTCTAAGAGATCTATTACAGTCTACAATGGAAATGGGTCTATAAGATCATTGAAGTTTGAAATATATGCTGCCTGAGGTATAGACTATACTATAGTGGAAATTCAACAATAACATTGTGAGTCCAGTGTGATGTTTGGATGTCTTTATTGATAAACATAGACCAAAGATAGAGGGTCTAGGTGCAACTGTGAGAGTTTAGATGCAACTGGAGTAGGGGATGAAGGTGTGGGAGCTCAGAGAAGGTTTAGTGCATGAGATAGCTTGTGGGTGAGCTCAGCATCAACAGAATTATTCTAGATTACAGTGATGTTAGGATTCAAAGGGATTACAGTACAAGAGAGTTTATTCTCAGACAATTTAGAGTTATTACTGTTTTCTCTAAAGGATAATCCCCAAAGATGAGGATTGAACATGGATGATGAGTTTGACAGTTTAATAGCTTATCCAGTGATAGCCAATGATGGGAAGCTAAATCTTTTGTTATGACTGGTTAGGTTGTGAACTTGAGATCCAACACAAGAGCTTAAGATGAGAGTACAAGTAACATTTACTACATGGGATTTCCTCCATAGTGACAAGATATCTTCCCAGGGGTTGTCCACTGGATGGTAATGTCAAGCAGGCACTCAAGGGTAGCCTGAAGACCACAAGAGATCCAAGGAGCTTCTGGTGAAGCAACAAGGAGTTGAAGTTAAATTCAAGTAGATTCAGCTTAGGAAATACAGGCTGTATCTATGGGTTTAAATAGATACCAGAAAGTTTAGGGCAGACATAGAAAATACTGGAAGGTTACTAAAAGGGGAAACTATGATGTCATGGTTAACATCATCACTGATTGAGCAGTGAAATATCATGGAAAGTGAAAGAACAAATGAGTAATTGAGAATGAGTAATCACTGACTGAGTAGTGAAAACTCATAGAAGAATAATGTAAGAGAGTTATCTAAAGGAGAGGCTAGTCTATTGAGTACAAAAGAAACAAAGGGAGGTCTTACCCAATAGTAAGGATAGACCTATGAAGGTAAAGATCAGAAAGTAAAGGGTCTATACTTAAGATTAGATAGTTCTAATAAAGAAGGCAGACCTATCAAAGACATAGTGAAGGGATTTCACCTCAATAAAAAGCATATAATGAAAAGAATGAAAAATTGTAACATAGGCAATTTCATTGAACTTAGGCTTTTATGTTCCATCAATCTACCAATTAAATACCTTCCTGAACTCATTCTAGCTTGAAACATCAATGGAACTACAAACTCTAAAGAAACTATCCAATGAAAAGCTTTCACAATACTTTTTTTTCCCAACCATGTTAAAAAACTAGATCTAATGATACTTAGTTTAGGAAAATGCCAAGTCATCCTTGGGATGCCATGATTATGCAAGTGGAACCTTTGCATAAACTGGACCTCATATATATTATCCTTACCTCAAACTTCAACAAATATAGTTATTGACAAAAACATTCCCCAATAATATCTGCTTTATTATCTCAATCTAGATACTGATAGGAAGATTACCAAATGATTCACCAAACAACAATGATGGCTTGAGAAAGTGATATCTCTCATTGAGTACCCCCCTCAACTCAACAAAGAGTTGATTAGTAAAATTATCATATTGACATAAATTGCCCAAGAGGAGAAACTATTTAACCCAGAAATTCTGAAATGGTATAAGGATTTTGTTGATATCTTTTCTAAACAACTTCATAGCAAACTTTCTCCATATCAATCCTATAACCATTCCATTGAACTTGACTCTTCATTTACCCCTAAGATTGCCAAGGCTTATTCACTCAACCCTGCTGAACAAGCTACCTGTAAAGCATTTGTAGAGAAATATCTCAAGACCAGCAGAATTGTTTCCTCAAAGCTTCCCTAAGTATTACCCTTCTTTTTTGTGTCTAAAAAGGATGGATCACTATATCCCTGTCAAAACTACAGATATCTGAATTCATTTACCATTCACAATGCTTATCCTCTGCCCCTTGTCTTCAACCTCATTGATGATATGAAGAGTTCCACCCTGTTTATCAAATTTAACATATAATAGGGATATAATAATATTCACCTGAGAAGAAGATCAATGGAAAGCCATATTTATCATCCCCTTGGGGCTATTTGAACCAACTGTTATGTTCTTCAGGTTTTGCAATGCTTTCCCACCTTCTAGACCTTTATGAATCAGATATGATCATGGAATAGTGGCTCAAGATCTACATGGATGATCTCAGAATTCATTTCCCCAATGATATCAACCTCCATCATGAATGCACTCAATGAGTTCTCCAATATTTCCATGAACATGGGCTATCCATCAAACTATTCAAATGTGTCTTTGATGCCCCTAGAATGGAATTCCTAGGAATAATCATTGAAGAGGGTCAAATAGTGATGGACTCTACCAAATTGAAAGCCATCCAAGATTGAAAATCCCCCATCACTGTCAAAGGAATTCAATCATTCAATGGGTTCACCAACTTCTATAGGAAATTCACTTCCAACTTCTCTCATGCCATCACTCTACTAAATCTTCTAACTCAAAAGAACAAACCTTGGGTATGAACTTTTTTGCAACAAAAAACATTTGACATCCTGAAACACATTTTCTTCTCTGTCCCTGTCTGTTATGATAATAGCCTCTATTTTTCATTTTTCAACTTAGTTGCTACACTTGTTCAAAGATGTAACAAGTTTCATTGGACTTTAACTTTTTACCTTCATAGTCATGTGATTAGTAGCACATGACTGGCAAAACCTTGCCATCTTTATTTTGCTACTATTACTTAATACCAATGAGATCATACCAGAGGACTTTTGTATTAAGCCCAGGATACCTTATTTTTGGCCTTTCTTTTTTAGCTTTATTTTCTTACAGTGAGCTCAAAAACCCTTTCCATATTAACTCTGTTGGTAGTGCACTGCATGCACTGCCAAGCACTGTGGGAATCTTGCTTACCTTTGGTGGGAGTATAAATAGTACTTACCCTTGGCTACCAAATTGTCCCCTAGATCATGTGATTCAGTTCACACACTGCAGAGATATCATTATTGCAATTTAGCAATATCATGGAAAGGGTTTTTGAGCTTTTGAATTGATAGCTAAAATCTTAGTTAAATCATGTGTTAGTTGGCATTGTTTATTTGTACAAACAATAATATACATGTAAATAGTATGTCTGAGTTTAAAAAAGTTCACACACTTGTTGATTCTTACCCACCATTATGGTTAGATCTCTTTCTTTTACTCAACAAGCCAGTATTCTCTCTTTGTTTAATGCTGGCCATTCTGGTCAGGCCATTGCCAAGCAAACTGGTGTTAGCCCCTCTGTTATATCCAAACTCTGCTTCAAGAAGAGTTTTGCCCTTTCCAAAGCTATTGGAGGTTGCCCTTTCAAGTTTTCCTCTATTAACATCCATCATGCTTATTGTTATGTTCATGCTGGGTAGGTACGAGCGTAGTCCTTAATACGAGTGATGAGTGTTCAAGGATGGTGACAAGGCCCAAGGATATGAGGGATGAGTGATGAAGGTGGCAAGTATGCCCAAGGAAGCAAGTGTCAAGAAGTCGTCGAGGTTATCTCGAATGATGGCAAGGGTTCTCAAACTTTAACCGAGAGGTTTCCAGAGGAGATGATGGGATTCCAAAGGAAAGAACAAGATGTAAACTATTGTACATACAATGGGTTTATATACTGAGGGAAGCACTTTAGGGCAGGCATGAGAGCGATGACTAAAGTGCTGATGAAGCATAAAAGTAAAAATAGAATGGAATATGTGGGAGAGCGATGGAACCTTCTGGAAAGGAAGATCGGAAGGCAAAAAGGTTCCATTAGAAATACAGGTAAAAGTAGACATACTTGCTAGGACTTGAATCCAGAGTCAAGGTGAGACTAAGTCATAGTTGAACGAGTAAAGAGTAAAGTGAATCGTAACATTACCCCCCCGTTACACTGAAACTCCAGAGAAGTCCACTATAAGTCGATGTTGGCATATCCTGGGGAACCCAAGGGTTCGTTCCAGGTAGAATCAAAGTTTTCGTCATACGGGTCTGTGGAAGAAGGAACACATGCAGCAGGAGCCAGGACATGATGGATGGAGTGATGGGATGATGAGGAAGAGGATGATGAGTGATGGGAGGATAAGGAAGAGGATGATGAGTGATGGGATGATAAGGAAGAGGATGATGAGTGATGGGATGATGAGAAAGAGGATGACGAGTGATGGGATTGAGGGGTAGTGAAATTAACTTGTCTCACACGATGAGGGCATGCATTTTGAGCGTGGCCAGGACCCCAAACGTGGCAGAGGGGGCATTGATAATAAAGGCAATTAGCTCGAAGATGGCCTAAGCAGTGGCAATGAAAGCATGCCTCGTGATATTGAGGATGGTTATAGGTTAAGGGAATAGTTCCTCGTTCTCCAGTCCAGTGGGCATCTACACGTTCAGCAAGAGCAAGTTCATCAGGTTAGAGGGGAGATGAGGAGGCAGATAGAACATGGGGGTAGTGATAAGTGTGATCACGATGACCGCCAGCCAGTTGTCGTATGTATTGGTCCAAGTCTACAAGGAATTTGAACATTCCAAGTTGATAAAGGGCGATAATGAGGGTAGATTCAACTTCCACGTCAATACTATTCAGAAGAGAGCTGAGGAAGGGACGTATAGGGGTATCAGGTAAGGCTACTTGGATGTGGTTGAGTCGCATGACTTGGAGGAAAGCCTGATAGAGGACATGAAGGGGGCTGGCAGGGTCTAGGTGTAATTTGATGGCAATGGCTAGTCCCAGATCTCTGATGAAGTCTTTGAACTGATGAATATCTGCTTCGCTAGGAAAATCATCCCGAAGACGATAAGCATAAAGGGAAACATCGACAGAATGGATACCAATGGGGATGGTGGCCACTGAGATGGGAGATAGCTCTAGGGAGGGTGAACATTGACCCCATCCTGGTTCGGCAATGTCAGAGGCGGGGGTAGCAGGACGAGACGTAAGACGAGAAAGTAACTGTGGATCAATAGATGAAACGTGTGAAGAAGATTCAATGGATATGGTAAACAAAGAAATGGAAGAAGGGAAAGTGATTGAGGATATGGTGGTTTATCGTCTGGAGGCAATGGCAGAGAAAACTTTGGGGTTCACCTTTTTATAGTCATTTAAGGCAGCGACTGCATGTTTCAAGTCCTGCTCAGGGACCCAAGAATCTTCTTCAGCAGAGTATCCTTTTCATCGGATTAGGAAGGAACGGGATTTCGGTGTTCCGTGGTGGCGTAGAATTTTCTCTATTTCATATTCTTCTTCATTGTCTATAAGGTCCAGCGGTGGTGCAGGAAAATTCTTCCCATGGACTTCATTCTCTCTATATGGCGTTAGAAGGGAAGCATGGAATATGGGATGTATCTTCCACGTCTTTGGAAGACGAAGTTGATAGGAGACAGAAGATAGAACTTTGGTAATAGTGAATGGTCCTTCCTGTTTTGGGGCGAACTTTGGGTTAGAGATGTTTCGTTTGAGATTTCTGGCCTCAAGCCAGACTTTGTCTCCTTTTGAGAGCAGAGTAAAGGAATGATGGGAGTGAGCTTTCATAGTTTGTCTTGCTAGGTCATGGGCAGCGATGGCTTCCTCTTGTGCTGCAATAAGGGTGTTAATGCAGGAGGAAGCAGCAGGGATAGAAGATTCGGGGATTAAAAAAGGAAGAGCACAAGGTTCATAGCCCATTGTGAGAAAGAACGGGGATTTTCCCATGATGGAGTGAGGGCGGTGATTGTGAGCGAATTCCGCATGGGAGATCTTTTCAGCCCACAAGATTGGATTATCACCACAGAAGATCTGGAGGTAGATCTCGACTTCTTGGTTAACCCGTTCCATTTCTCCATCAGTCTGTGGGTGGTAGGTGGTTGAGAGTATGAGTTCATAGCCTAGTAACTTTCCCAGTTCACAAGCAAAGGCAGACATAAATTGGGGGCCTCTATCAGATATGACCTTGTTGTAAAGGCCATATTTTAGGTAGACTTTGTGAAAGAAGAGGTCAGTGATCCCTTCGGCAGTAATAGTTTTCTTAGTGGGGTAGAGAATTACCCCCTTAGTAAGCCCCTGGTTGACCATGACCAAAAGGGAATTGAAGTCTTGCGAAAGAGAAAGGTCGGTGATAAAATCACAGGAGATCTGTTGGAAAGGACGAGAAGTATTACGTTCATACCAGGTAGGTGCGAGCATAGTCCTCAAGTGCAAGGTTATGAGATACGAAGGTTACTGGGCCTTGAAGCTGCTAGAGGGATGAGTGACGAGGGTGGCAAGGTTGCCCAAGGATACAAGTAACAAGAACCATTGAGATTATCTCGAACGGCAACAAGGATTCTCGGACTTTAACCAAGAGGTTTCCAGAGGAGATGGTAGTATTCCAGAGGAAAGAACAAGATGTGGAATACAGAATATATAACAGGTTTATATAGTACAGGAAGCACTTCAGGGCAGGTGTGAGAATGCTGACTGAAGTGCTGATGAAGCATAAAAGTAAAAATAGAATGGAAATGCGGGAGAACGATGGAACCTTCTGGAAGAGAAGCTCTGAAAACGAAAAGGTTCTGTTAATCGTACAAGTAAAACAAACATACTTGCTGGGACTCAAACCCAGAGTCAAGGTAATGCTTAGTCATAGTCAAGGAATAAAACAAGAAGTAAATTGTAACATTACCCCCCCACTAAACTGAAACTCCGGAGAAGTTTTTATCTACAAGTCGATGTTGGCATAACCCAGGGAACCCGATGGTTCATTCCAGGTTGGGTCAAAGTCTTCGTCATATGGGTCGGTTGGGGAAGGAACACGTGCAGCAGGAGCGGGAATGCGGCAGATGGAACGGCAGGAAGAAGACGAAGAGAAGGACGAGTGATGAGAGCGTGGCGTGGTGAAATTGACACGGTGAGCACGGCAAGGGCAGGCATTTTGTGCGTGACCGGGGCCCCAGGTATGACATAGGGGACACTGGTAGTAAAGGCAGTTGGCACGAATATGGTCAAGGCAGTGACAATGATAACATGCTTCATAATAGCGGGGGTGATTGCAGGTCAAGGGAATGGTTCCACATCCACCAGTCCAATGGGCATCAATGCGTTCTGTGAGGGCGAGTTCATCCGGTTCTAAGGGAGATGAGGATGCAGAGGGGACGTGAGGGTATCGATGGGTACGGTCACGACAACCACCAGCTAGCTGTCACATATAGTGATCTAAGTCAACGAGGAATTCGAACATGCCTAGTTGGTATAGAGCGATGATGAGCATAGATTTGACTTCAACGTCAATGCCATTCAAGAGGGAGTTAAGGAATGGACGTATTGGGGTATCGGGTAGGGCTACCCAGACGTGGTTAAGTCTCATGACTTGAAGGAAAGCTCGGTAGAGGGCATGGAGGGGGCTAGTGGGGTCTAGATGCGATTCAATAGCGATAGCAAGTCCTGGGTCTCTGATAAAGTCTTTGAACTGGTGGATGTCTGTCTCGCTAGGAAAGTCTTCCCGAAGACAATAAGCGTAAAGGGGAACATCGACTGAATGAATACCAATAGGAGTGGTGGCCACCGAGACAGGAGGCAATTTGGGAGAGGGTGAACATTGTCCCCATCCAGGTTTGGCGATGTCAGAAGCGGGGGTAGCAGGACGAGAGGTAAGACAAGAAAGTAATTGGGGATCAATGGAAGAAACAGGTGAAGGAGATTCTACAGATATGGTGAAAGAGGAAACAGAAGAGGGGGAAGTGATGGAGGACATGATGGTTTAGTGTCTGGAGGATTGGGTAGAGAAGACTTTGGGGTTCACCTTTTTATAATCATTTAAAGTGGTGACAGCATGTTTCAAGTCCCGTTCAGGGACCCAGGAGTCTTCTTCGGCAGTATATCCCTTCCATCGGATCAGGAAGGAATGGGATTTCAGGGTTCTGCGGTGGTGTAGAATTCTTTCAATTTCATACTCTTCTTCGCCATCTATGAGATCTGGTGGTGGTGCAGGGAAGTTCTTCCTGTGGACCTCGTTTTCTCTATATGGGGTTAGAAGAGAAGCATGGAATACCAGGTGTATTTTCCATGTTTTTGGGAGGCAGAGTTGATACGAGATGGAGGACAAGACTTTGGTGATGGTGAATGGTCCTTCTCGTTTAGGAGTGAACTTCGGGTTTGCCACGTTTCATTTAAGGTTTCTGGCTTCAAGCCAGACCTTGTCTCCCTTTGAGAGAGGGGTAAAGGAGTGTCGGGAATGGGCTTTCATCGTTTGTCTAGCTAAGTTGTGAGCAGCAATGGCTTCTTCCTGTGCTGCAATAAGGGTATTAATGCGTGAAGAAGCAGTGGGAATAGAAGACTCAGGAATTAAAGAAGGAAGGGCACGGGGTTTGTAGCCCATGGTGAGGAAGAACGGGGACTTTCCCGTGACAGAATGAGGGCGGTGGTTAAGAGCAAATTCTGCATGGGAAATCTTTTCTGCCCACAAGGTTGGATTATCACTGCAGAAGATCCGAAGATAGGTTTCTACTTCCTGATTGACCTGTTCCGTTTCTCTGTCAGTCTGTGGATGATATGCGGTAGAGAGTGCAAGTTCATAGCCTAGCAATTTTCCGAGTTCACGGGCAAACGCAGATGCAAACTGGGGACCTCTATCGGATATGACTTTGTTGTAGAGGCCGTATCTGAGATATACTTTGTGAAAGAAGAGGTCAGCGACCCCTTCAGCAGTGATTGATTTCTTTGTAGGGCATAGAATTACCCCCTTCGTAAGCCCTTGGTCGACCACGACCAAAAGGGAATCGAAGCCATGTGAAAGAGGAAGATCGGTGATGAGATCACAAGAGATCTGTTGGAAAGGGCGAGAAGCAGAAGAAGGAATGGAAATAAGGGGGGGAGTGGTTGGGTGCATGTTTGCCTTGTGTTGCTGACAAGTAGTATAGCCTTCAACATATTTTCGGCAGTAGGAGGCAAGACCGGGCCACCAGAATTTGGCCACAACGAGTTGGTGGGTTTTAAGGTAGCCAGGATGGCCGGCGGTTTCATGGTCATGGCAGCAGTGAAGGATGTCATGACGGAAAGTGCCAGTGGGAGGTACGTAAATCTGGTCTTTGTATGTAAGCATGCCATTAAGCATCTTCCAATCAGTGAGGCAGGATTTGAAGGCAGAAGGAATTTCGTCATTGAGGGCCTGAAGGCGTTGGAGGACTAGGGGGTCTTTGGCGGAGTGGAAGGTAATATGCTCAGTGAGAGCTGTATCGATGGCATTAACAAAGAGGGAAGGAGGAAGGAGGGTAATGCCATCGTTGTCAAGGTTTGATGCGGGTAGAAGGTCGGGGCGGCATGAGAGGGCATTGGGACTGGCTAAAGTTCGGCCTGGTACATGGATGAGTTTCAAGTCAAAGTCGGCGAGATCAAGAAGCCATCGACTTTGACAGCAATTCAGGGTTTGGGCAGATCTAAAGTATGTGAGGTTCTTGTGATCGGTGAAGACCTATGTAGGGTACTGCGATCCGAGGAGATAATGTCTCCATGCTTTAAGGGCATGGAGGATGGTGAGGAGTTCTCGGTCATAGATGTCGTAATTCTGTTCGGCTGGTCTGAACGATTGGGAAAGATAGGAACAGGGGTGCCATTCCCTGTTTTCATTGGTTTGTAAGAGTATTCCTCTGGATGCAAACTTGGAAGCGTCAGTGGCTATAGCAAAGGGTTTAGCTAGGTCTGGCATGACTAGCACGGGTTTGGCAAGGAAAAGGGATTTAAGCATTTCAAATGCTTCTTGGCAAGATGAAGACCAAGACCAAGAGCTTGACTTTTTGGTGAGGTCGATGAGAGGACAGGTGATTTGCGAGTAATTCAGAATAAAATGGCGGTAGAAGTTGGCGAAGCCAAGGAACGATCGGACGTCTTTGACTTTGGTGGGTACTGGCCATTTGGCAATTCCATCAAGCTTAACGGGGTCCATTGAGATCTTTCCTAGAGATACAATCATTCCGAGATAGTCAACTTCTGTGGCGTTGAAGTTGCACTTTTCAAGATGAAGGTGGAGGTCGAGTTCCTTCATCCTTTGAAGGACTCGTTTGGTGTGTTCCAGATGGGTGACATTGTCTGGAGAGAAAATCAAGAGGTCGTCCATGTATACAACCAACCATCCTTCTGCTATCATGTCACAGAAGGAGTCGTTCATGAATCTTTGGAAGGTGGCAGGTGAGTTCACAAGTCCAAAGAACATTACCGTGGGTTCAAACAACCCTTGGTGGGTAATAAAAGCTACCTTCCATTGATGGCCGTCTTTGATCCTAACATTGTTGTAGCCCCAACGAACGTTGAATTTTGTAAAGACGTTGGCTCCCTTGAGTTTATCGAGGAGGTCGCCAACGAGAGGAAGAGGATACCCATCATGAATTGTATGTTCATTTAGGTAACGATAATCTTGGCAAGGTCAGAGTTTGCCATCCTTCTTTTTGACGAAGAAGAAGGGAGATGCCTGAGGGGAGTTAGAAGGACGGATCTTCCTGGATGCTAAATGTTCATCAATGAAGTCGTCAGTAGCTTTTCGTTCATCTGGGGATAATGGGTAAACTTTTCCAATTTTAGGAACAAAGGATTCCTTCATGTTTATTTCATGGTCATAGGGGCGCGATGGTGGTACATGTTCTGCAGATTCCTTGGAGAACACCTCGGAGAATTTGGTGTATTCCGCAGGGAGGGTGACTTTGGGTTTCGAGGTTTCATGAGCAATGGCAAGTTCCATTGCCTGGGTAAGACATTTGATGACAATGGATGGGGTAGGAACAAAGCAAGCTCCACAATGAAGGAGTCGTCCCAGAGTTTTTGGGCCATAAGGAGAGGTCGATTGTCATCTAATGATATCATAGCCTATGTGGTTTTCATAGGCACTTTCAAGGTAGTCGGATTCATCCATCCATTCATTATAATCGAAGAGCCGTCTATCAGTTATTGAGTCTATATGAATGTGTTGTGGGGGTGGACGGCAACGGTGGAGGAGCGAATCATGACAAGAGAGGTCAAGGGAATGCGACGAATAAAGTTCTTTTGATTCGTCAGTGTTTTCTTCGATGGTGATAGTTTTCTTGGTCCAGTCGATAATGGGGTTGACTTTCTTGAGCCAAGGAAGTCCTAAGATAATGTTGTCATGTCCTAAAGACATGACGTGGAAGACCACTTTGTGAGCAATTCCCTCGATGTTTAGGAATAAAGTGGACAACTTGGTTATAGTACCTCTCTTATTTATAGAGTCATCGGCGTTCCTTGCCCAGAGAGGTTCCTTAAGGGCTTCTGTGGGGAGGCGATGTTTGCAGACAAAGCCCCAATCTATGCAGTTTATATCAGCGCCGCTATCAACTAGGGCATGGGTGTCGACGGTTTTCAATGTGTGTGAGGGTTCAATTACTTGTATGGGAATTTGAATTGCCTTAGTAACTGAGGGTATGGTTACACATTTTATAGAAGGAGTGACTCGCGTCGATTGAGGCTCCTGTGTCAAAAATCCTTAGAAAAATTGATGCGCCTGACTCCGAAACCATCATCTTCGTCATCAACTTCCTCTAGTTTCAGAGTGTCTTCATCGTCATGTACCTGTTGGGTACATTTCTCTGCCGGAGCAGACCTTGATGTTCCCTGAGTGCCGAAAGTTGGACAGTTAGTGGCCGAGTGGCCGGGTTTCCCACATCGGAAGCATAACTTCTTTTTGATGCATTGTTTCTTCTCATCGGGAGTGAGTTTCGATACTTTGACGGCATCAATGTCCATGGCGTTGGGGTCCTTAGTGGGTTTCTGGGGGGTGTAAGTGTTGTTTCTATGGGGAAAATACGTTGAGTACGATGGTCGTTGGTTTCGTTTCATGACTTCTTGTGCCCATTCATACTGGGTTTGGAAGTGTACCGCCTTCTCATACCAGTTGTTGATAGAAGATGGAACTTTATCCATCGAGTAAATTCTGGTCATGAGTTTTGTGGGAATTCCTGCAGCAAAGAATCCAATAAGGATATCATTGTCAGTGGTTTGGGCTTGGACAACATTGTTTCGAAACTCAGCGATATATTCAGTAAAGTTCGGAGAGAATGTCCCATCTTTCTTCGGGATCATTCACTTGGTGGCAAGCCAAGAGATGGCATTACCCACGGTGTCTTGGTATTTGAATGCGAGTTTGAATTCCTTCACGTAGTCCACGAAGGTTCCTAGAGTCAAGGTGGTGCCAGATATAGCTTTCTGGCGAAAGGTGTTGGCCCATGACAGGGCAGATCCCTTCATCATGTAAGAAAGGGTGAAGGCAATTTGTTTGTCATTTGTATCATATACTTTGGAGTTTACGTGGAGATAGAACTGCACTGAGTTCAACCAAGGAATGGCCATTTCGTATGAGCCATCATACATGTCGGGGGTACCGATGTGAAGTTCAACGGGTTTGCTGGTGGACATCTTGGGAGGAACGGGTTGGCGAGGGAGAGGGAGGATAGGGAAGTGAGGTGGTTGGTGAGCGACGGGTGAAGCGACTACCCAACGAAGGGGTCTACTTACCCTGCGAGAACAAGTAGGTAGACTACCCGAAGGCTGGAAGGGTAGGAGCTAACGCTGGTGAAAGCGCTAGACGGTTTCCAGAGGTATTCGAGTCGTGATGAGAATAACTCTGCTTTCAACACCGAGAAGATGGTGGTAAGAGGAAGAGAACAAGACTGGGGGTTTTCCCAGGCTCGGGCTCTCCTTATATACATTTCTATTGTATGTACATGTTGTGGTCTTATCTAGATTAACCTAACCTCTAGAGATAAGAGGGCATAATGCTATTGGTAGTTACCATATATGTGAGCATAGCCTAGATAAGGGT
>JBBPLW010000410.1:0-15723 GCA_038089995.1 Tylopilus balloui
CTCTTTCGGTTCACCCCCTTCATTCTCCTCTTGCAAGATGGCGAGACGAGGCTGGGTGTTTCGTCCGCGCATGTACACGCCAGACGTGGTTCGACTCGCGAGCGGACTGGACCCCATGTGCGCGTCCTCGATCATCATGACGATGCCGCTCGCGTCGTCGGACGGGTCCTCCGCCGCATCCACATCCATCTCCCAAGGGGTCTTCTCATACGGTCGCCACGCCGCATCGCGCGTCCGCACTGCCTTGGGAGCAGGCGGCGGGACGACACCGCCGCGGCGCGCGCCCAAGCCCAAGCCTAATCTGGAAACGCGGTTCTTGCCCACCACGGGCCGAATCCCGACCAGTTCCTCGACGCGTCGTCGCATCTCTGCCTCGTTCATTCTTGACAAACCGTCGTCGTCGCTGTCAAGGTCTTGGTCGTCGTGTTTCCAAACGTCGTCCTCTGGACCGATCCGCATCCGACGGGGCAGCCGCGCGTTCAGCGCATGCACAACCGCCTCGAGCTGCGCACGAGACATGGTCAAGAGATCCTCGTGGCAGCAAAACGGTACAGAGGGTAGCGCGGTGAGGACGATGCTGTCGGTGGAGACCGAGTATGTCTGGAGAACGACAGCGGGAAGCGACGATGGGGTAGTGGCACTCGCATTGGGGGTCGATGGGGTGGAGGACGGCAGGGACGACAGGGACGACGTTCGTGCGCGGGTACGCTTGTTGCGGCGGCTGACCGTCGTCGTGGGCGTGCGAAGGCGCGATGGCGTTCTGAAGAGACCTGATAGTGCTTGCATGGGCATGGTGCGCCGGGGAGTAACAAGCGCGCTGGCGGTACTATCGGTCGACATTCCTGAGCGACTTGGTAGCGATATCAAAGTCACTTTGATATGATTGAGAGAGAGGGGTGGGGCCTATGAGTTCTCTTAAAAGCGTAAGTGCGGCTGACACTCCGACTAGTAGTTAGCCGCCTCTGCTAGGTTATCATTGATCAGTCGGCTCACTGTTTAAGAACAGGCTTCCACGGAAGGTCAGGGATTTACCACCCAAATGACAGCCGACGGATTCTGACACAAAAGAAAGGGAGCAATCAATCCAAAGCATACGAGATACAGCACTTAGCCTGGCGCCTCTTACCTGTTCTGCAACCAAGATCGACGGCCCCTCAAACCTAGCGCACAGAGCCTGCGGGTAGGTGGATCGAGAGGTGGCCTACCCGGTGATGCCGAAATTGATCTTGCCAAACGTTGTTATCCAATGGCATCAAGCGGTGTGAAAAGCGATACCGTCAAGAGCAGGATGACATTTGAATGAATAACAGAAAGGACGACAGAAAACCGCCTTGGAATTGCGTGCGTCACCGGCAAGAGCAATGTTTACAGACGTCTGGAGTTGTCGGGCTTCTATTCATACGATGTGTCACGGCACACAGGACAAGGGCATAAAACGCGAACGGAAATCACCTACGACGCTCAGCGCCTATGCCCTCTTCACCAATATCAACGCCAACGGCCACTCGACTTCGACCTCCTCCTCCTGCTGTACCGTCACCCCGTCCTGAGCAGCTGCACCGCTCATTAAATCATTCCAAAACCGCATCGCAAGGTCGCCCTCGGGCCGCTCCTTGTCCTCGGGGTGTTGATCGAGAAAGGTGTGCAGCGCGCTGGCGGTCCGGAAATACGCGTACAGATCATCCCACGTCATCCGCTTTCGCATTAGGATCGGTTGAGGCGAGGACAGGTGGGGGTGGTACGCCCCTAGTAAAGAACAAACAAAGTGGGAACCATCGACAGGCATGTGGGGAGGAGTGGGGGCGTACCTGTGAAATAAGAACGTGTAAACTCCTTGAATGCGCCCGGGACGACGTCGTGAGCGTTTGGAATGGCGACGAGGTGCCCGTCAAGGATCGATCGTCCTGGTTGTTGCCAGTACGGCCCAATGGACGTCAGCGGGTCAGTTCCTTGGAAAAAGTGGGATAGCAGGGGCGTTAGGGTGGGATATTTAGGAAGCCGAAGTTCCGAGTAGTTCTAGCGGGCAATTGAGCATGGGGAGCCAAGATCGAAATCAGAATTCAAAGGTCGATGCGATGTCGTAGCGGGCGCAGAAAAGAAGGGGGGCAGCAGGCCACGTACCCAAATCGCAACCGTCCCGTCTTTTCGCAACACTCTCGCAGCTTCTGGCCACATTCGTGACCAATCGAACCAATGGCCCGCCTGCGCTGCGTTCCCCCCAATCCTTGCGTCAGCCATACCCCATCCATCGAGCCCATCCCCCATGAAGGGAAGATGGAAGTGGGCTCGATACATACCAGTGATCATCAAATCCACGCTCCCATCCGACAAGAACGCCAATCTCTCCGCCGGGGACTGTACGTACGTGATCCGGTCGCTCACCGAGTCCAAGTCTTGGTTCGAGGACGACGCGAAGGCGTGACGACGTGCTGCGTCGACCATCCCCGCGCTCGGATCGACACCAAGGATCTTCTTGAAGGGCGTGAGCTCGATGGTCGCTTGGCCTGCACAACACAGTACGGGCCATGGGTCAACCGTGTGCACATAGTCGAGTGCAGGAGAAAGAAACAACGAACGAACGGGTGCAACGGACGGTCACGTACCCGTTCCACACCCGAGATCGACGGCCGTGTCCCAGCGCCCACTGTGAAAACGAAAGATGTGGTCAAAGAGCGCATGGGGATAGGTCGGTCGGGATGCGGCGTAGGTTACGGCGTTGAACGTTACTTTGCCAAACGTCGCCATGAAAAGCGCTCGAGGGTGTATACTCGATACCTGCGGAACATCACTTAGTCGGCGCTCGGATACGCTAGTACTTGCCAATCGGCTATAATCGGATCTGAGCACAAAACATACTGAAGTGTACAGCAACAAGCGTCCGATCTTGTCAATACCCAGTAGGTCAACTAGAATAACATGACAACACGAAACGAGTAGCCTAGTCGTCATCCAGCCAACATATGCTGTAGACCCAACCCGCACAAAAGGCGCAACACTCCTAGTCCGCGGCCAGCTCAAGCTTGATCTTGGCAATGGCAGCGGCGGGGTTCAAGCCCTTGGGGCATGTGCGCGAGCCTTGAGAAATCCATGAGGAAGTACAACGAGGAACAAAGGAAAACGACCCACAGTTGAAGATGGTATGACACCTGTACATGCTCATCTCGTTTTGGAGCTCCTCCTTCCTCTGAGCCCCATATGCATCCTAGAGGTGCAAACCATGGTGTCAATCACGCAACGACTGGTGACACGAGACCTACGCGAGAATCAGCAATCCAGCGATAGGCCTGCATCAAGGTGGCAGGTCCGAGATACTCGTCCTGGTTCCACCAATAAGAGGGACAACTAGTCGAGCAGCAGGCGCAGAGGATGCACTCGTAGAGACCATCGAGTTTTTTGCGATCTTCTGGTGATTGCAAGAATTCACCCTTTTCGGGTGGGTTGTCGTTCTGGAGATAAGGTTTGATAGATTTGTATTGTTTGTAAAAGAGAGTGAGGTCAGGGACGAGGTCCTTGACGATGTACACTGACGGGAGGATATGGGTGGTTTTATGCGAAGAGAAAGGTGGTACGAACTATGTGGAAGGGGGTAAATCTTTGTGTCTTTGCTCGTGTTCTTGTCGATGCGGCAGAGACAGGCGAGTGTGTTTTGGCCATCGATGTTCATGGCGCATGAGCCGCAGATACCCTCTCTACAAGAGCGTCGGAAGGTGAGGGTAGGGTCAACCTCGTTCTTGATCTTGATGAGCGCATCGAGCACCTGTACATGCGCGTGTGGACGTGAGAAGGGGAAAAGGGCATGGAGAGTGGGTACATGCCATGGGACCGGTTTGGTTGAGGTCGATGGAGTAGGTTTGAAGGGTGGGTTTCTTTTCTGGCTCATCCGGATTCTATGTACGCGTGAAATGTGAGTGGGCACGTAGAAAAAGCGTACTGACCCAGCGGTAGATTTTGAACTCTTTCATCAGGGTCGGTTTCTCTATTGGCACTGCCTGCCATCTGGCCGCAGAGGTAGCGAAAGTGCGCAAGGATGCGCGGAATGGCAGAGAGCGTGAGGTGGCGAGGATGGTCTGCATTGGTTCAAGGAGACTTGGCGCATGAATTCGGACAGTAATCATCCGGAATCTGCCGTAACCAATCACAACCGGGATAATTATGTCAGCAGATTGATATCTCTACCTTTCCCCGGCCGCCCTTTCGTGTAGGGAACGAGAACCGAATCAGTTTTCCGGTCGTCTAGATACGGTCTCTCATCACAGGTGGTGTCTCCTTCTCAGAGGGTCACTCTGGAGATCCACAATATGTTGTTCGGGGTAACTCGGGGACGTATTCGAGCGACAGGTCAAGGAGCAGTGCCAGGGGATGATAGCGGTGAGCTTGGCCCGGCATATCTGTGCCCGAGCAAATCGGGTGCAGCGGTGACGAGATAACCTGTGTCGGATAGGAACGGTATCAGACGGTGCTCCGCAGCCATGGCCCATTGGTCGGACCGGTCCTCGCCTCAAGATGCTCCAGAGGACTGGGATCCATAGCTGCCAATCACTGGCCCACTGGGGCCACGTACACAATGTAGTCGTTCGTGGTCATAGTAAATCGCTCAGGGTCGTGGTGTTTAATTTCGAGCGTGCCTTGTATACAGAGAACCGTTCAAGAACTGGACTGAAACCCAAAGGAAAAAAAATTATTATTATTATTCGATTGAGTGCAAGGTCTCCTCCTCTGTCCTCATCCGTCCTCCTCCTCCTCCTCCTCTTCGAGCACAGAGGTGCTGTTTTGAAGTGAAGCGAATGGAATCCGTATCCAACGTCGTCGAGTCTCCGCCAGCATTGCGTTCGACCATTTTGGGTTCCTTTCTTCGTGGGCGACCGCGCGGTCTCTCCTCTTCCCATCCGCCAGCGTCAACCCAACAAGACACGTCCCCGTCCCCCCCTGCAAGTCCCGTCCTCCCCTCCGTCCGTACTCACCGTCGCAGGTCCTTCGTCCCCACCGGTCTCATCATTCCCCAGCTCTCTCCAAACGGTAACCCTCAGACAACGCCCTTGTCCCCCTCCCTCGGCTTCGCAAACATCCTCAGGCGAAGGCGTTCCACCGGTCAACCTACCACCAACGCCAGCACCAGCACCCCTCCACCTCCCATTCAGCAGCCCGCTACCGCCCCCCCCACTCCGCATCTCACAGACACCCAAACACCCGAATCGATGCCCCTCTCGGTCCCTCCCCAGCTTAATCGTGGCCCATCTTCCACCTCATCCTCCCCGAACCAAACCCACCGCATTCGTCTCGTACCCCACCTCGACTCACGTCGCACCCTTCGTTTCGAGCCCATCACCCGTGATCTCAGAGACGACGACCCCCCACTCCGCATCGGCAGATTCACCGACAGATCCGGAATCGGTCTCAATGCCGCCAGCCTCCTCTCATCCAACAAACTCGCTTTCAAATCAAAAGTCGTCTCCCGCTCTCACGCAGAAATTTGGCTGGAATCAGGAAAATTCTACATCAGGGATACCAAATCCTCTTCTGGCACCTTCCTAAATCATCTCCGTCTCTCCCCCGCTGGCCACGAATCAAGACCTTACCACCTCAGAGACGGCGATGTTCTCCAGCTCGGCGTAGATTATCAGGGCGGCTCAGAGGACATTTACAAATCCGTCAAGATAAAAATCGAGGTCGGTAGAGAGTGGCAGGCGGCAGCCAATGCCTTCAAGTGCGTATCCTATCATCTCTCCCATCTCCCGTTCCTTGACCTCTCGACCAGTACGCATGCCATCAACCAACTCAAGGCGCTCGCTGTCACCACCGACTCAAGCAAACCAGGCGATCCCAAAGACCCGTCAAAGGGCAAACAACGACTTCCCAAGACCAATATCCCAGACTGTTGCATATGTGCGCTTCCTTCCTTTATTCTTCTGCAGGACTCGCGTATCTTATCGTCGATGGCCAGGTCTCTTTTCTGTCGCTATTCGTCAAGCCCTCTTTATCGCACCCTGTTCGCATACGTTCCACTACAAATGCATACGCCCACTACTGGAGAAGCACGCATCCGCCTTTTCTTGTCCTCTCTGCCGAAGCTTCGCAGACCTCGACGAAGACGTCGAGATAGAACATGAACCCGAACCAGAAGACGACGACATCGAGTGGGAAGTCAGTGTCGCAACACCATCCGCTCTACATATCCCAGCCACCACATCGGCACGCCAACTCGCCAGTCCCCCACCCCTCGCCCGTGATGGTGCCGAAACAGAAGTCGAGACCGACTTTCATGGCACCGAACATCGGTCGCGACGATCACGTCCGACCGTCCGTACGGATGGTCATATCGCGGTCCCGTCGATGGACCCGGTCATGGATCTATGCGAGCGAACGGATCTCGATGCGGATATGCTCGACCCTGAGGGAGAAGAACGCTTTGGGGAGACCCAGAACCACGATCGACCAGCACCAGCTGGGTTCGTCATGCGCGGCTCCGGGTTTGGCCTCCCGCTTCCTGGCAATTCGTCCGGGGTGCAAGAAGACGATAGCTCCGAAGGGGAAGGTAGTCGGAGCGCGAGCGCCGAAGGCGTCGTGCTGGCAGCAGGTGTACTTCTGGACAGTGAACCTGTCATCAGTGGCAGTGGCAAGCGGAAACGCTGACGCTTTTTGACACGCGATCGATCCTGAAGGTATGCATGCACTCATAGCCGGTGGAATGTGATCGGAGCAATCGCCACCTTTTTTTTTGATTTATTCACTCTCCTCGTTTTTCTCAAAACCCACTCGACATTAATGTTTGTTTGCCTTGTTTTCTTCCCCTGTCATATGGTATGTAAACGGTGGATGCGTAAAACGCCCAATTGACCTTTTGTCTCTTTCTTCGTCTGTCTACATTATCTATTCACGATCCAATCGATCCCTTTTCTCTTTTTCTTTTTCATCCACCCCATCGAATGCCTATGCCCCATGTGTATGTATGTATTTTTTCCATCATCGGTTTTTCAAACGCCCGGTAAGATCCGGTGCATTGTTTCTCTTGTTTCTCCGTCATCCCCTTTTCAGTCCATATTTCGTTTGAGTGTCTTACTGTAAAAACGTATTCTTTCCTTCGAGCGTGTGGGTTGGCCGGGAGAGAGACGTTGTCTCAATTAATCTTCCGTTTTTGATCCATTCTCCTTTTTATCTTGGTTGTCTCACCTTGGTTGTAAAATAACGCTAGTACGTGGGAGGGAGGAGTCACCACGGATGGCAATCTCAGGGGGTGGGTAACAGCGGAAAGTAGCTCGCGCAATTCGCTATTGACCACATCCATTTTTTTTTCTTGTTGCATCATACGTAGGAAGGGGGGCCGCTCAATGGAAAGATGATCATATCACATACATACATCTTATTTCAAAGTTACAGTCACGCCAGAGAAATACATGGAGGCCCCTGGTCTCTCTAAAAAAAAAAGAAAGAAAGAAAGAAAGGAAACGGTAACCGCCAACAATGGCATCTTGGCCAAGGCAGGACCTCCTGGGTATACACGTCTCAATCTAAACCTTGAAAAGAATGGGATCATCGGGAAAGTATACAACGGCATCAAAGACAGCGAGAGAGACAGAGAAAACAAGCGAAGTGACCCATTCTACGCACACAAAAAATAAACGACACCAGGCCAGCAGCGACGTGCGTTTGCGCATCTCATGTCACCGTAAGAAACGAGTGAGGGGGAGCGAAGAACCACACAGAGTGGCGTTGTCTAGCATGATCCAACGAGGGTCCAAACTTGCGCGGATCCTGATTCCAAAAAAAAACGGGTGAGACCCGAAAGCGGCGCTACTGCAAAAGAGCTCACCTCCAGGCACAGACTCTTCCGTCCACCATTTGGCTTTCCAGAGCTGGCCACTTTTTTTTTGGAGAAAAATCAGCATCCGGTTGAAAAGGTAAGCAGGGGGGAAAAGCAAAGGAACGCACTTGTACGTGGCCTCGTCGCCGCCGAGGTACTATATGACACAGACATACGCAGAACGCGGCGCATTAGCTTCGGGCGGAGACAAAGAGGATAAAAAGCAAAACGCACGATCAAGTTGGACTCCCACGCAGAGATCCCAGCGCATCCAGCGCCGCCCGTTGTCGTGGGGGAGGCACTCGACGACGTCGCGGTGGGGGTGGTAGTCGTCCTCCCCACAGGAGTCGTTGTGGCCGAGGACGTTGTAGGCGATGGCGATGGCGACGTAGGTGCAGATCCGCTCGACCCAGTCAGCGCAGCCTTGACGGCCTTGTCATACCTCCCGTTCGCTATTTCATCCGTTCGTCAGCAATCCCGGCGTCCATCCACATCTAAAAAAAGACAGAGACAGAACCGAGTGCGACGCACCGTAGGCCTGAGACGCGTCCCACAGCATGACACCACCAAAAGACGAATACTGGCTCTTGGCCTGCGAGATGACCGTCGCGAGCGTCGACGCGCTGACGAAGCCGTTGTTGGCGGCAGTGGACGAGGCTGGTGCACCGAGGTACACCTTGATGTTCTTGTTTGGCGAGGTATTCTTGGCCCAGTTGTCCCTTCATCCCAATCCATCGGTCGAATGGTGATAGGGGGTAGCGTGATGTACTCACCACGTGCCAAAGTCAAATGCCTACAAAGAATCACGTGGAGTGAGTAAGGTGGAGCCTCATCGTCAAAGTGACCAACGTACGTTGCTGCTGCCAAAGTTACTCACTTCACACGGGTTGTTGTCTGAGGGGTCAACAAGCTGAGCCTTATTTCCAAAAAGGGCCATCATGCCACGCACAGAATTGCACATAGACCGCGTCAAAGCCGAAGGCGCTCAACGTTGATCCAATATAGGCATCTGGGAAAGGGCATTGTGGGGCTGGATGACAATCGCCGTCAGTCAAACCATGCGGTCACCCCATATACAAAAAACGCGACCTGCGGTAATGTAGTATCTATGAAAAACGACATCTCTATCAGAATATCTCGACCATCAGACATACACGCACTTTTTGTTTCCGCCATCCATCAATGATCGGATAGCCTTCAGGAAGGCAACATATCCCGTCTGCACACCCCCTTCGATATCCATGTCAATCCTATAACGTAAAATCAATATCATCAGCACGTGAGCATTTTGCGGCGGTATCCCGGGCGGTAGAGGGGCACTGCGGAGACACGCACCCATCCAAAACAGCCGCACCAAACGGCCTCGTGGGGCTGTTTCCGCCCAAGAAGATGTCCCAAATCACTTTTGCATACGCTTCTCCTTCCGAGTCGCTCGTAAACCCGACGCCACCAGTGGCGCCTCCAATCGAGAGCGTGACGATCTTCCCGGCCTTTTGACACGTTTCGATACCTGCCGCCAGGAAGGTACAGTTGGGAAGATTCGTGCCCGAGAAAATAGGGTCGTCAACCGTGCTGCATATCTACCGTTGGCACGTATACATGTGTAAGAGCATAAAATAAAAGATAATTCAAGCGGATCAGCGCAGATACGATATTTCCGATACGAAAATGAAAATGAAAACTGACTTACATTAGCAAGGTTGATAGTAGGCAAATTACCGGTCGAATAAAATTCCGTGAGGAACGCGACAGGGAACGTGTCAATGGTGTCGTCCTGTGTGTTGAAATGAATGAGATGTGTTGCCATCACCCGTCACTAAGGAGACATACGCCACAATAGAAATCAATGGGTTGCTGAAATTGCGCCTTGTTGCTCGGATTGGCCGCTCCATACGAGTTTTGGCCCCAGTACCTGGATGAAACAATTCAACGCAACGTTCTTCGAGAGAGGCCACTAGAACACATACACAGCCAACTAGAAAAAAATGTAAGTTCGTATACTCAGCTAGAAGGGCGAACAACGGAGACATACATTTGTGTTGAGACTCATGTCAAACGCTATCACCGAAGCGACAAAGCCAAGGCACAGAGCCAAACGGATCACGGGTGATACCCCAAGGGTAGTCCGAAATGCCATCCTTGGTAAGACAAGAAATTATATGTGACAAAGTCTGGCAACGCCCTGGCGGAACAAAAGACCAGGACGTGAACAAGAGGAAGAAGGAAAGAGATGTGGGCTCAGACCTGGAGAATGACGACGAATGCTCCCTCTTTTATGCATTTCCGAACATTCACGTGGTCAAACATAGGCATACCCCTGCCTTCCGCCGCACGTATCGCGGAAAACGAGAATGAGTGGGTCGCCCCAAGGAAACCATCACTTGTTTTGATTCGCCCAGCAGGCATCCAGGGCCGGAAACGATCACTTTCGGCCTGTTTGCCAACGGCATATGTACGGCATACGGCGAACTCTGAAGCAGGACTGGCTTGTTTTGATCGTACAATGTGGACGCGGTATGCACGGGACTGCGTGGAACGAGGAAAAAGTGACAGCGGCATGCTGTCATGCACGGAACCATGTGGCTGGCATGGAGACAATATTACTGGCAAGTGAGACCAACGATGGATCGAAAAAAAGGCTCACAAACATATGGCTATCCACGTTGGTACGTATACCGCAGTGCTCTTGATGGGTGAGCGCTGAGCGCTGAGCTCTTGATGTGATTTCGTGATCACTGGGCAGAAGTGGCAAATGTAATGCATGGGGCCAGGAACAACAAAGAGAACAATCGGACGCACCTACGAGTCTAGACATCGTGTGAAACGAGGCCAACCAGACCGAGATCCAAGATAGACATTAAAATTTTTGATGAACCATGGCTTTCAAATCGCTGTCCGAATCAAGCCAAACTTGGCTGACAGCCAGCAGGAGCCGATTGACAGGACCAGTGAAGGCCTGTGTCGTCTCGATGGAAAATACAAAGTATCCTCTATGAGGCAAACGAGTGCACTGCGAAGCTGTGAATCCGCCCATCCGATTCTGAAATCGATGGCTCACAGGCACACGCAGGACGAGCGCGCGGGTCGTCAGCAATAAGCAATGAGGGGCAACGAAAATCGGGGGGAAAGAGCCCTAGTAACCGATCCCTCGAAGCAGATTCAGTGCGATTGTTGATCTGACGCCGTGAACGCATGACATACCTGTTTTCGTGTCTCGGGACCATCCCCTTCAGCTTTGACTACGTGGACGCGGAGACCTACCACATGATACGATGCGTCACGAGATCCACTGTCCACACCAACAGCGGTCCAAGTACCACGTCACAGTTTCATTTCGAGGGCGCCACGGACGTGTTGAGGTGATTCTCAGTTGAACACCTCTCTACCAAGGAGATAGCGCAGAACTTGTGAAGCCTTCAAAAAGCAACGCCTCCGATGAATCGTGGTCGAGAACGTGATGGGTGATGGTCGTAAGAAGGGGAGTTGCATCCGGGCAAGATGTGTACGGGTCGCCACTGGCATGTGGCGATAGGATTCTGCGTGCTTAACCCTCGGTTAGAAAAGAAGGGAGTTTCTGACTGTCGTCAGGAATAGCCTTGTCCTCTTCGAGTCTCGCTGTACTGTGCGGTGAGTGCATGAGTTGCGTTTGAGAACAGGAGGACTGTGTGATTCCCCCTAGGTGCACTAATAGCCTAACAGCGTCCATTGCGGAGACCTTCATTCAAGGAACGCATGCATTTTTATCAAAGACTGATCCGAGACCAAAAAGTAATGTACTGTACAGCAGATATGAGTCCAGCAGTACGGAATGAATAACATGTCATAACCGCACACAGAACGCGTTGGAGAATGTGAACGCCATCAAGTATGCACTTGAAGACGACCTAAGACGACTATGCCAGTTCGAATACAGCAAAGCCGAATGTGTTATGCATAACGTCTCCATACCGAGCACGAAAAAAGAAATAATCTAATTTGAGAGGACCAAAAATGGAGGAGCAAGGAAACAAGACACGGCTAGGTTGGCATAGGTGGTACATTAATACACGGCGAGTAAGATAGAATACCGTTTGACGTGACGTTGATTATCTGGTTTCGAGTTTGCGTTTGTGCGCATACGGCTTTGGTTCATCATCTTCTGGGTCACAGACATCGACAAAGTGATATTCCTGGAGAGATGGGCGAATGGATTCCTCTCGTGTGCATTGATTAGGCACTCGTTGGAAATCGTACTTGGCAGGGAAGGGGTCCCGCTCCTCAGGCCCTCCCAGGAACAATCATCAAGGCCTCCAGCCTTTCTTCCAATCCCCTTCCCAAACCCTCACGCTCCCACTCACCGCCGATGTCGTCCAACAACGCGACACTGTCTCTGTCCTTGCCATGTATCGACCCAGCACCAGAATGACTGTGCGCAAATCCTGCCACACCAGGGATGTGGGGAGGTGGCTCGGAAGAGGCGCATGTGGTAAAGGACGAGAGAGGGACCATCGATGTAGGAGTAGATGCAAGAAGATCTGAGTAGGACATGAACGACAGCCGTTTCGAAGCGATATGCGTCGGAGAAGGTGGATGGGAGATATTCAATGGGTAGCTGAACGGAGAGCCCGTATAGGTCGAAGAAGGAGAAATCGGGAGCGGAGCTTGGAATGTTGGCTGAGCTGGAGGCTGCTGTGCAGGACGAAGATGGGTGACTGGTTGTACAGGGGAGGCGATGGGTGGAGGGAGCTGTTCGACCGTCGTCGATGGTGACGACTCAGCGGACGATAGCGTAGAGTAGTACGTTGACGTGGGAGTATCGACTGAAGGACTTGATTTTCCAGATTTCTTAGTTGTCGTTGCCGTCCCAACGGGAGGAGACGGAACGGCGGGGGATGTTTGAATGGTCAGATGGCCCTGTTGTTCCTTGCTGGGGCTGGATGAGAGCATCGGCAGCGCGATGGGAGCGGGAGGTGACGAGGACCCGGGGACGCTCAATAATAAGCTAGAACGGTGTCTGGCAGGGGACCTGCCACTATTCGGACTGGGACTCCTACTCCTGAGGCTCCCGATCGGACTCGCAAAACCGCTTCTGAATTCCCTGTCCCTGTCCCTGGCGGGTGTAACTACAGCGATGTGATCCTCCTCCAAAGGGGAAGTGGATGCAAGAATGGACGCTGCGGAATCAAGGACAGAAGGGACGCTTTGTTCAAGCTGTTCAGTGCCCTTTGATCTTGGGATGCGGTGTGGGTTAGGTGGGTGGGAAGATGGAGGTGATGGAGGACCAATGGGTTCGATGTCCCGTTCGAATATGGCTGAAGAGGATGAATGGCTATAGAAAGAGAAAAACGTGCCACCGTCAGCGAAAACGAAGGAGAAAGGGAGTGGCGTGGCCATACGCTGATGTGGGTGATGAAGGTATGGAGGAGGGGGAACGAGAGCCGAGTCTTGGATTGCCTGACTGCAAAAGCTGCGAGGGATGGGATGAAAGTCTGTGCTCTCTGTGGGAGGGGGTGAGGAGGGTCGAATGTGAGGTCATCCTACGAAGATCAACAGGGGTCGTGTTGTGAGACGGCGAGACCATGTTGGCTGCGAAAAAGTTAGAAGGAAAGAGTAAAGAAACGGAGAGATGAGCACTTGCGTTGTTGGGTTTCTTGGACTGTCGAAGGGGTCATTGTTCAAGCTGAGAAGTAGAAGGGACGGAACTAAAGTGGACGCTCAGCTTGACTTAATAGCGA
Source organism: Tylopilus balloui (assembly GCA_038089995.1). NCBI lineage: Eukaryota > Fungi > Basidiomycota > Agaricomycetes > Boletales > Boletaceae > Tylopilus > Tylopilus balloui. The sequence goes on from JBBPLW010000410.1 coordinate 13,513, forward strand.
AATGAACGTCCGTCGCTGTGGCGTTTCGTTGTCCTTGCACCGGCATCGGCACTCTCTAAACGCAGATATATGACCCCCCCAAGGCGGGTTATCTGCGGAATCCGGTGCCTCTCGCGCAGTGTGTGCTCCATAGCGCCGCAGCAACAACGGACCCGTTGATCATGGATCCTTTGGCTGTGTCAAGTTCCGTGGCCATGCTCTTACCAATGTGCTGTACAAGCAAGTCGGTGCCGCACACGACCGTGCGCAGGACACCAATACCTATAGCACTTGCCGGCATCGAAAAATTTCTCAATCACTGAAACCTGATGCTGTCAAGGGCCCGTCCCTGCTTCTTCCAAATCCTGCAATATCGTGTATCATGATGCTTCCATTGCTCGTTTAACGTTGCGTTTCTTCATCGAACCATCTATCTTGAACTTGATATCGGAGTCTCGGGAGCAGTGACGGAGTCCAACAACTACTTCAACCCAGAGTCTCAAAGCAGGGAATTTCTGAAATGGAAATGACTTGATATCGCAAGCTCACCGAATCCCTGTACTAAATGTAATCGCGACTGTTTGGAAAGTACAGGGAATAAGAAGACCGAGTACGTTGTTATTAGTGCGTCTTCCATTCACGGCGTACGGTTCAAGTCAGTGAACGTTTGAACTAGAAGCTTACTTGCGTTACTATATGTCATGCGTCAGACGCTCAGCTGAGCTCGTCCTTGAAATGATGACACCACTCGAGACCCACTATGATACGGCTGTCGATGGCAATCGACAGTAGGAACGCTGGAACAGCCTCGAACAGCCCACACCAGTAACTTTCACATCAATGTGCTGGCTAGAACCATGACATGATGTGATCACTGGTAGGCCCGAACATTTGGCAAACTAAGTACATTTGACAAGGAAACGAGCAAGAAATTATGTGGGAACATCATGATACCACGGCACATACAACCACCCATCAAAATCGTACGTAACACTGTCCAACGTCAAAAACGTCCATCATCATAGGAGGCCGAGCAGAGAAACTGGCTGTCCCAAATTTCGACGCTCCCTTTGGATGTAATGTAAGCAGGATCCAGAGTTGATAAAAAAACCCTTCTGCAAAATACGTCAGTGGTCCATCAGTACTTGCACGAGTTTCGCTTGTTGAAATGTCAAAAGATAATCGCTCACCATCTTTGGGATCCTCCTCCGGGGATCCGGCGTTTTACACCCCGCATGCAGATGAGGCGACCTGAACGTACGTCACGGCCACCCTCCCATATGCAGCCGCCTGATTATTCGTCAGCTTGTTCATCGCCGCCTGAGAGACAGTGAAGCCAGTCTGCGACCTGTCCACTGCCAGAATGTTGATCGTATTGCCGTTGAACGTGACGGCATAGCACGTGCCGCATTGCGGAGAGTTGTAGCCCGACACGGTGTCCACTGCACCAACGTTTGGGAAGTTGGGGAGCGAGCCTAGCGTGGTCCAGTTGGGGTTTTTGGTCTCGAGACCGTTGGGCCCGGTGGAGCACGCGACTTGGTTGAGGGAGAGGCCAGCGTTGTCGTAGTTGTTGTCGAAGGCGAGCGTCGTCTGTGTCTGCGCGAGGACGCCGAGACCAGAGGCGAAGGAGAGGACGAAAACGAGAAGTGAGTAAAGGTGGTACATCGTCGATTGGAGCACTAAGTACTTGTCAATGAAGAGAGGATGGGCTGCAGTCAAGCGAGAAATTGGGGACCCTTTTATACGCGTAATGCTGAGCAATTGGAGAACCTTTCCCCCAAAGACGGACCGGTCGGAGAAGAAAGGACATGCGCCCTCGGTCCGACAAGAGATTCTCGGGTTCGGCATTGGGGTATAGGAGTCGACAGTGATGTCATGTTAGAAAAAAAGGGTGATGCGGGGTGACATCTGACATTGCAAAGGACATAGGCTAACTCTCATATCGAGTCGAGACGTCATGATGAATGGCAAGGGCGATGAGCTGCTCGGGACATTAGTGTGTAAACGTTTCGATCATTCAATTGACTTGCCAGGAGGATCAATGATACGACGCCCATCATTTCCTCGCGACGGTTGGGGATGATTTCCGCTCGCTTATCCAAAAACTGCACACGCGGGTTCAAATATCCGCTAGGTAAGTTACCATAGACCAACTAATCTCCGTTCGGAGGATGCTCGGAGACAGCAGATGTACCGTTGCTTGAGCCAATGGCCGTTCAATGTCCTAATTAA
>JBBPLW010000411.1:0-15693 GCA_038089995.1 Tylopilus balloui
TGTTCTCACGATGGGGGATGATTCGACCGTCTGTTGATCCCTCTGTCTAGCCCCAACCACACCTCCAACCTCGCTAACCTCAGAAAATTTCCACTGCCCGTTGGGCCGCTGGATTCTTCGGTGGCGAGACCTCTTGCGATGCTCGAATATCCAAGCTACTTCCTGCGGGCCTCACACCTCTGGTTCAGGTTCTCTCCCCACCTCCCCCAGTTCCGTTTCGACAAACGTAGGTGTCCAGGAGTGCCCCTTCCCCCGCTGTGTACACTCTGACTAATTAATTTGCCACCAGCTCGGACTCATCCTCTCTGACAGACCGAGAGTGGTCCTCGGTTTTCTGAACACGACTTGACATTTTTTTAAAAAAATTCCGACGCTCTCAACAATCGATCAAAAGTTCTTCACTATTCAGCCCCCCCCCCCGCTGGGTTGGTTTATACCGTTTGGATCGTCTGCATGATTGCTTGGACACGGGCGCGGTGGCCAGACGGACATGAGCACGAGGCGCGCAAAAGAGTCGGACTCCTCGCAGGTTCGCGGTGTCTCTCGTCTCATTCCAGACGCTAACCTCGGTCCGAGCAGTAGCGGGCAGGGTCGGGCGGGAGACCCTTCCTGGTCCGGAGGCAAGTGCCGCCCGCGTGGGGGGACTCCCCAAGCGTCCCGGAGTGGCGGGCACGTGTGTGGATCGCCCTACCCCGGCGTCCATGCGAGCCGCCCCGGTCGCCGCCGCCAGACGTAGACCGAGAGGCCCGGAGACGAGCGAGAGGTGTGTGTGGATGCGCCTGCTCTGCGACCGTCGACTCATTTAGCTTTTCGTCGTTCAAGCGGTGATGTGGCTCGGGTTCGCGATGCGCATAAGGCCGATTGGTCGTTTTTCGACAGCTCTCCGGCGTTCGGCCTGGACTCCTTGCTCGGCGCACCTGGTGAGGTCGATGCCACGGGTGCTGGGGGCCTCGCCGCCAGGGCTGACACGAAGACGAAGCCCAAATTCGACTCGGCGTGTTCCTTGCTGTCAAGTCAGCGTCGGTCCACGCTCTGCAGCGGCGTATGGCCGGGCCCCGCCCAGAGAAAACGGTGAGGGGATATCCCGGTGCAGTTATACACCAAGGCTTATCTGGCATGGATTACAGAGCACAAAGCAGTCAGCAGTCGCTGACGCTTGGCTGACACCGAACATACCTCCAGGCACCGGCTCTTCGCGACTGTCAATCATTTTCGTGGTGGGACCGCCGACGTTGGGCTGTGCTTGGAGTGCTCCCTATAAGAGATACTAGTACTAGATCTGGCTGCATGTGGCGTGCCTTGTGCCGAATTGGACGAATGACAGTTGGTCGAAACAATCGGACTCCACGTCTGTGCGATAATAGATCAGTCAAATTTTCCGACACAGATGAATCATACATTGGCTCTTTGAGTGCAAGGATAGTATAATCTACATAAAGGTCATACTAGATGTAGGGAACAACGGAAGGACTCATGTGGGGAACACGGTAGGGTCAGCTGATTCACTGGATATAATCAAAGTGTTAGCCCCAAATATGGTTTTTAGTGAACGGCACTAACATTCCCTGAGCCATGACTGAGTCTCATTTCATGAATATTAGAGCCTGTTGTCAAAACAGAATTGACAAAGTAAAAGTGAAACGAAGAAGAGCCAGGGTTCAGTAGTTCCGCTTCTGAGCGATCAGAGTCGATGGGTGCATCTTGAGTAAGCAAACTCGCAGTGTCAGGAAGACTGATAAAGCTAGCATCTGCTCAAAACCATCTGTCTTCATCTAGGAAGATTCACAGGGTTTTCTCACCATCACCCAACTGGGGGATGTGCGGATTGTCAACAAAGGGATTGGTAGCATGCATAGCTATGACATTAGCAGCGTCGATAATCTCCTGTCGTTTTTCAGCATCCAGTTGACCGGGTACCTCAATTGCAATCGCGTCTATGAATGCGTCTGAGGAGGGTGGTGCTGGAATAGGGCAAAGTTAACTTCAATGCCAGGGTATACAGGATGTCTCACTATTGATACGTTGGATCTCCGCGCTCGGGACAACTCCAAGTAGAATTTCCTTATGTTTCCTTTCCATCCGCTCAGACGTCTCCTGTGAACAAGGAAATCTGATCAGTGCTAGTAGACATAAAAATATATGGCAAGCTAACTCTGGTCTGATTGTATAGAGATAACGCCGCCGCGTAAAACACACGAGCAGCTCGGTAGTTGAGGATATACTTGATCGGGTTGAGAGTCTTTCGGTGCTTCTCTATTTTTCTTTGCTTCTCTGCTAGACTGTAGATACGTGAGAAGACGAAAGCAAAACAAGTCATACGACGCACTCTTCGTACTTGAGCTTTGTGTTCAGGAGAAACTGTTGGTTCGAGGAAAGATCGATGCCCAATTCCTTGATCTTGATAACCTCATCCAATGTTGCAGAAAGCAACAGGCCGCCGCGTCCGACAATACCGCTGACGCCCTTGTGGGAAGCAAGAGCGAAATCGTTTCCGTCGAACTTGCTAGCAGGGCCGAGCTTTAGCGGGAGGATTACAGTCGTGGAGCCTGCGGCAGCCATCACAGCCTGGGGAACGACCAGCAGAATGAGATGAGGGGAGGTATGTAAAGGCTGCGCCCTACTAGGTGGGAATGGTTCAGGCGTTTTTCAATCTGGAAACAAATAGATTTGCATCTTTAAATCTGTGTTTAGTACCTATGTACTTCTGAGGTTACCGAGTCTGAAAGAGGAAAATAACGTTCAGCAAAGCTTTACAAAAAAAATCAAATAGGTATCCTCCACATGGTGAACGAAACAACTATGCTTGAAACGTCTCCAAATAGGTTTGCAGTACTTCGCTTATCGAGGTACCAGGGAACGCATATCAGATCTGGCTTGCTTGCTGTAACAAGCAGCGCATCTTGGTTGTCCACAGCACGCGGTGGTTGAATGTTGCTCGTTTCGAGTTCCGCGAGGTCAGCGGGAGCAAATCGAAACCTCGGGTTTCGTGTGGACTCGTGGGAAGAAATGAGGTATTTTCTGCCACGAGAGATGCACACGTCTTGATTGTGGTTCATGGCCTCCTCAACAGCACGGGCAGCTGAGTTGAACGCTCAGCGTGCCGAGAAAGAGCTTGCTATTTGGGGTTCGCTCGGTCGTCACCTCCCCGAAGATTTAGACCCAAGGGAAATCTGGTGGCGTAACCGCTACAATCAGCTAAAAGCTCTTGGTTACCTGCTACGTCCTCGGTACTCTCCTGAATGGGTCCCCTCATGGACAAAATCGAAAAAGGACCCGGCTAAATGTGAAGATGCAAGGAGGTTAGAAGTACGTATAATATTTTCTTACACACTGAGCTTCCGAACAGTTTCGCGCCTTAGTTTGGCCAAATAATTGATGCAACCCGAATCTCGGATGGCAGAATGGTTACTTTGAAGCAGATCTCGCGAATGGATCATCCTCTTGAGGTCGAAATTGGGTTACATTTCTCTTCCGAGCCACTCGTCTCCCAACCTGCGAATCACTGCGTCCCTATTTACGATGTTATTACCCTGAACGATGACGATGATATTGCCCTCATGGTTATGCCTCTGCTTCGACTTTACATTAACCCAAACTTCGACACCATTGGAGAAGGTGTAGAATGCTTTCGCCAGCTGTTCGAGGTAACATGGACTTGTAGTTATGACGCGCACACTAAATATTCTCTAGGGATTGCATTTCATGCATCAGCACCACGTAGCCCACAGGTGTGTGCAACCGCAAACATCCTATTCTTGCGTTAATGTTTCGACAGAGATTGTATGAACAGAAACATCATGCTGGACCCTATCAATATGTATCCTCAGTCGTTCCACCCTGTGGAGACCGTGTTGAACAAGAATTGTACTGGTTATGCCAAACACTTTACGCGCACCCAACGACCTCCAAAATACTATTTCATCGATTTTGGGATATCTCGCAGATACGATCCTTCGGATGCCAATCCCAAAGAAGTGCCAATCTGGGGTGGTGACAAGGACGTCCCAGAGTTTCAGAACTCCAACGAGCCTTGTGATCCATTCGCTACAGACGTTTTCTACATTGGTAATGTTATCAGGAAGGATTTTGTTTTGGTCAGTCTTCTCTAACGATACAGTACGTTCCCAAGCTGATTCGCTGAGGTATTCAGGGAAAACGCGGTTTCGAGTTTATGAAGCCACTGGTGGCAGACATGATCCAGGATGATCCAGCTAAACGCCCTAAGATGGATGAAGTGGTGTCACGATTTGATGAAATTCGCCGCGGATTGAATGGCCGCAAACTACGTGCTCGCCCTGTGGACACCGACGAGGACCTGTTTGATCGAGTCGCTCGCATCGCCTCTCACTGGACACGTCGGATCGTTTTCGTTGCCAGACGTATTCCGGCTATGCCTAACCCTCCGGATGCCTAGGTGTTGTTCGATGGCTTATGATATGTCGTGCTTTATGTGATAATGCTGTGGCCCGTCATTGCTCCACAGATTGACGACAATACATTGGTTTTGCCACGATTGCGAGGCCTAGTGTGCTACTCGCACGAGCGGAGACATCTGGAGCGTCACTACTTAAACTATTCCAGCTTGGCCTATAACTACATATATTACAAATAAAAGTAAACATGTTGCTGACAGAGTGCTGTCGGAATCAAGACGTCGATCAGGCTGCCAATTCCACCAGCCTGTGGTCCCACCGTCCCATGTCCGAACTCGCCAAGGCCAGGTGCGTGGAATTCGTAACGCCTATGTCGAAAAACAATTATGACAAAAAACAAACATTCATACTTACTGTTATTCGTTTGCCATCTTCACAATTAACCCAGTGCTTCTTTTCCGTCGTTTGTCTAGCACAGCACCTAGTACAGCGGATCGTGATATGTATCACCGAGCTTTCAGCTGTTGATTTCTCTGCTGTCCAGCTATTCACCGAGTCTCAGGGGAAAGATACTTCGAGTCTCCTTTCTAGGAAGCGCTCTCCGCAATGCGTGCGACCTTGCTTAGGGGGATGTTGCGTATGTCCGAGTCATGGAAGTCGGACGTATCAAAGTGACCAAACTTCGAGGTGCTATATCCACAATTACAAGGAAAGCGGTGACTCGGAAAGTATAAACCAGCTTCCACCACTCAAAGGAACGTGGATAAACAGGGACCCACACGACCGTCATTATGATGGTTGCAGGGTTAGACGTGTTGGCCACTAGCGGCAAATCCGGGAACCATCTGCGGAACCCCCCTTGTCAATCGTCGTTGCCTTCTCGACTCGCTCGGATACCTTGTTCTCGACCAATTAGAACTCTCCCAAATTTGTCCTAGGGCGAGCAATGGAGAGCAGTTGCTGAAGCGCTGAAACCTCAGAAAGCAACTGCGCTCAAAGTGAGGTATGTATGATATTTTACTAGTGTTCCGTGAGGTGACGCATTCACTTTCATAAGAAAATGCTCGCTCATGGAGGAGCAAAATCCCATAGGAACGCCTCCCATGAGGCACCCTTGTCTACCAGCAGAGCTTCGGGCACAAAGAACGTTGGACAGTTCCGTAAGAAACGGTAAGATCCAAAGACAACAATGTCCATCGACTCGGAGCGCCAGGGCGACCGCTTTCAAGTTGGGGCTCACGCCATCCTCCACTTATTTAAGCGCTGCAATTGATCTCCCCTTCCACCAACACCTATCCCGCTCACAAACGTACCATGGCTAGTCACCAGATCGACGTCATTCCCAATAATTATATAACTCGGTGCTGCTGACTTGTCCCACCATTCGACTTTTCCAACGTCCTCGAGCAAAACAGCAACCCTCGCACGAGAGAAACTCTATCTCAACGCTACTCTCTTGACGAAATGACTTCAATGCACCGCCGCGGGGGTCTCGCCCACAATAACGACTTTATGCAAGAGACGCAATTGCAATACGACACGTTCATGCACCATTTTTTCTTTTTTTTTCTTTTTCACGTTCACAACTTTGAGATGCATCCACGGGCAGATTAGCACAGGAGTCCGAATCGAGAACCATATGGCGACTTGGGACCTGTTCAAATTGTTCGCCAACTGTCGAGAGGCGAAGGCCTTCCAGGAGGCAACCCGGTCCCTGTACATCGAAATGAAGGTGTGTTTGAACACGTCGGTTATTGATTTTGCGGGTGAAGACCACACCAGATAGGGTAAGACACTTTCTGACTCCAATCTTACAAACGGAGCCGATCGAAGAGTGGGAAGATGAACGTGAGCCACAAACGGTGTCTGCCGTTGAGCGGAAGGGACCTCTGATCACTGATGTGAATCTCCAGCTGTAAATGCGACGTTGCCGTACCGCCGCGAACCGAGCCTATGTGAGAAACCATAATGTGCATCAACCTTGTGTCGGATTGGCTTGGGACCAGATCTATGGATTTGGGAGCATGCGCGCTTCGATGTCAGGTAGATTGTATCAGCGCGGCTCACTACGGTCTTCCAGCTCAAGTCAAACCCTTCTTCCCATCTGTCGGTCTGTGACACTCGTCGGATAGCAACGTCAAAGAACCCAGGAATGAGATAAATATTGTATACAGCAAGAAGAAAGCTCTTCTAGGGATGGGCCGGTAGTGGTATATACGTGTTGAACGAGTATCCCAGCTAGATATATCATCCTGTAAAGTTATGCTCCTGAATTAAATGATGAATCTAGGACGGGGCCGGCGATTAATCACGAGTAAAGAACCCGACTCGCGAGCTCAAAGCCGAGGAAGGTGGCCCCGTTTGCGAATGGAGAACTGCGTCGCCGACGTCAGTCGGTTGGTTGATGCTGTAATGTAGGGGGCTTCACTGACCGGATAAGAGTGGGACCCAGCCCGCGCGTGAAGGCAGCGATGCCTTCCGTCCGCCAAACTTTTCGTACGCAATCCCGAGCGGAGGCATACTTCTGACCAGTTGATGGAGTGAATCCATCGGTTTGCATTCTAGATTTGATCATGTCTATGGGATATATTACTGCCCACAGCTACGAAGAAGCCGATGAGCTAAAGTGCATGATCCATTGAAGGGGGGCATACCGCGTATCCAGCGGCTGCGCCATAGAGGACAGCGTTGAGTGGGTTTATTTGATCCCGGCGGATGCCTTTTTGCGCCATTTCACGTTGAACTAATTTCTCATACACCAAGAAATAGATTCCATAACCAGTAGCTTCACGGAGGAAGGTTACACATTGGCCCTTGTAGATGCCGGAAATCCCATGTTGCGAGTATATCTTTTTGATGGCATCAAAGGGACCGTTGTACGTTGGATTTGTATTAGATTGGGTTTGTAGTCCTGCAATAACCCGTGAGATCGACGGTTGACTTGACCATCTGAATTACTCACGGATCCTTATGTGCTCGACTGGGCCGGAGACAAAGCCGTTCGAAAGACCAGCAGCAACACCTGACACAAACAATTGACCTGCATCGAGGGTTCTGCCTCCCTCACCCCCATTCCCATTGGCTAGATTACGTTCAGCGAAACCTCTCTTGGCGTATTCTAATGCACCGAACTGTATCGACACACAGAGCCCGATACCTAGTAGAGGGGTGAGCGAGCCCTGGGAGGCTGTCAGATGTGTCTTTGTTTCATTCAAGGCAGACCGGACCTTGTAGAACGCCAACGGCCCCTCATTCTTCAAGATCCCACCCGCACAGTGCAGCATGCCAGTGTAGGTCCCTTTGGCTGACGTTTGCATGCGCTGCAAAGATGTAAAGGAGACGCATCTTGAGAAAACCATGAATCATGCACTAACCACTTTCACGATGTCAAAGGGCTGTCCAACGAGCACCTGCCTCGGCCGAAGAATTCAGCGTTCGAGTCATTTGCGGAACATGTACCACCCACCTGAGCGATTCCACCTGCAGTCCCTGCCGCCAAGTCTTTGATAGTATCGCCTGCCATGCTGTCCTTCGTGCTCTGGGAGACTTTATGAAGGGAAAAATGGAACGCCGGTCAGCCCGTGAAGCCCAGGTCCGTAACGTGACGAGCAAAACATACTCGTTATCGCATATTCGCGGATATTGAAAATCGGTTTTCATATATTACATAAGTTACATTACATCCAAATGGCACGTGACCGTTTGTCGCATGGTTCATTTGTCACGCAGATGTTTCTCTCCCGGTAAGGTTGCTCCTGATCGGACGACCAACAAGCAGAAATTCATGAAATCTGTTCGCTAACAGTTCTCGAGGCTGATGACAGAAGTTGTTGCAGAACAGACCGTCGAGAACGACGTGACTTGCCGTGCCATTGACACCGGAAGCGTGGAGGTCGGTGCAGCACAGGACCACACGACTGTAGAGGGTGAGGACGAAGAGGACGAAGAGGAAGATGACGAAGAAGATGCAGAGGAGATTGCGCGTCGCCTGAAGGAGCAACTTTGGGCCGACATCAATAGGGCCCAGGCTGCCCAAGCCACCCCAAGCGTACAACCACTTGTATCCCACACCGCAGCGGTCCCTGGCTCCAAAGCCAATTTGTCCAAGAAGCAAGATGAAGCCATGCAGACTATGAAGGCTATTCTTGCAATCACGGCGACCGACAAACTCGCCTACTCCACGCTCGCGTCCACTGTCGTTCCGGGAACCAACAACGACAATGTGTTGGATGTCCTGAAACAGGTTGTTCGAGTCGGATTCATCTCAAAAGAACTTGCCAAATCTATGTCGCCCCTCCTGGTGTCGTTGGCTCGCTCCGACACGCTCTTCGCAACGATGCGTCATTCTAACGCTCCTGCGATCCAACTCGACAAGGGGAAGCGAAAGCGCGACGAGAGCGAAGAACAAGAACGGCAGAACGACGCCCGCGCTTTCAAAAGACCGAATGTCGGATACCCCGACCTCCAACGGCAAATAACCGAAGCTGTCAAAATTGTCTCTGATGCCCTCACCACCAACTCGCCGACCGATGGTTCACTTGATCCGTCCGTTATATCTTCCGTCCAACTGCATCTCCATCAATTGTTTCTTTTTTCGATGACATCATCTGCCGGGGGTGGTCCGGAAATGCATGCGCTGCAAGAGATTGGCGGTTTGATTCAGGTTCTCGGTGTCCTCAGTGGTATTCAGATTGGTCCCACAGCAGCAGCTCCAAGCCACCCCATCCCGCATGCGCCAGGTTCCGCGCCTCAACCTTCCCACCCCTGGGCTCCACAAGGCACCCATTTCAGTCCACCACTTCCGTTCCATGATATTGGCACAGCCGTCTACCCTTGTCTCGTACCCGGTTGCCGCAAGATATTCGCTAGGCTTTACAGCCTACGAGCACACCAGCGTATTCACGCCGTACACCGCCCGTTCCGTTGCGCAGTGTGTCCTGCGTCGTTTGCACGTAACCACGATCTCAAGCGGCACGCTAAACTCCACGAAAAGAAGGCCTGGCAATGTGCTGGTTGCGACAAGATGTTCTCCCGGCGAGATGCCATCAAGCGACATAAAAATAGCAACGCAGCACGTGGCGGAAGAGGAGAAGTCTGCGTCAATGCTGCCGTCAAGGAGGTGGTGCTGGATAAAGAAGACGACGATGCGGTGCGGGAGGGCCGGCGCACGAGGATGTGGGCGGATATTGTTGCGGGCAGTGCAACCGCAGCGGCGTACTGGGCCGACGGACAGATGGAGGAAGGACAAGTGCACGGGGACGCTATCAGACAGATGCAGGCCGCGGTGCTCAGCCTCCATGCAACGTTGCAGGGACACGTGTCCGTCGCGCTGGGCACTGACCATGCAGCGCCTCCACTGCATCTCGACCCGACTGGCGGGCAGGCGACGTTGGCGAGCGTCATTGCTCGCGCGCAGATGCAGAGATTGGTACCTCGATCCCAAATTCAGGGTGTAGACCCTGTCGGCGATAGCGGCAGCGGCGTACACCCTGAAGGGTCCTTGTCACGCCCCAATGACGGACGACCCGTGTCGCTTGACTCCGACCGGACCGTGGCTAACGGAGCGCCCCCTGAGGGTGTGGTCGCCACGCCTCAGTTATCTCTCTATGGCTTGTCCGAAGAGCAGACAAGACTGCTCGAGCAGGCAATTGCCAACGCTGCATCAGCTGCGCAGGCACAGGCTGAAGCCGAGGCCGCCTTGGAGGAGGAAGACGAGGAGGACGATGATGACGAGGAGCCGCATGACGTGGACGAGATGAACGATACACTCGGTTCAGCCATCACTCGAGCATCCGCAGCATCGGGACAGTGATCCTATCTATTTTTTTTGGCGTTGCATCGACACCTAATAACATAAATATTGTATATCGTTTTTGTCGTCTCCCCCAGTCAAGGTAGCCAGTCCTTGTGCATGCCCAAGCAGCCATGTTGTACAAGAATCGTTGCGGTTCGTGGTATCGCTCAAAGCCAATGGTGAATATGTACATGAATAAACGCGAAAACTGGTTGTGCAGAGGGATCAGCGATCGATGCCAGGTCAGAGAGAGAGAGAGAGAGAGAGAGAGAGCGCAGCAACGCGAGGTAACCCACAGCGCACCTCGAAAAGAAAATGCATTATCGTAGAGACTAGCGCTACATTTTGCTGCCGGAGCCATGCGAACCGTGTCGCGGTCGCGGCGGTCTTGGAGCTAGATATTGTTCTCTCCGTTTTGCCTCTGCTTGCCGCCAGAGTTCCTGGCTCTGGGACGATTCACGTTGCCACGCCTCTGCAATAGCTTGCGTGGGTGAGATGACGGACTCGTGGAAGCGGTGTCCTCTATTCCCGTCTGGTTTGGGGCAGGGCACGTCGGACGTCATCGCATACTAGAGGGCCAAGGGGAAACATACGCATGATCAGAGATTCCGAAAGGCGACAACACAGAACCGAAGTAAGCAGAAACGTGCGTACGGCAGCCCAAGGTTCATGCAATGGGATAGGGTGGCAGGGACCGAGTGTAGGGGGGACGTTTTCTTTTTCCTCTTTATACAAGGTTTGGAACGACGGACGACCGAATCTTATTCTCCTTAACATTTAAAAAGGGTCCCCATTCCCGGTAGAGCAAGGGTAGTCCATCAGTCTTCGAAGTGCCCAAGCCACCATTGTTTGTGTTCCTTTTAAGGAAAGTTGAAAGATACGGGAGGAAAAACCGGCCAGAATAAGTGTCCGCCTTCTGCGCTGGAACTTGGGGTCCCGCTGCGACAGGGAGCCCCTGCGACCTTCGCGAAGGGGGATCCAGAAAAGGGCAAGCGAACAAACGAATTGCCATAACAGGTAGTTTCAAGGGCGGTCGGGGGAAACGTAACGTTCATGCGTCTGCGTGCCTTCGGTGACGCGTTTAAATTCCTGATTGCAAGCGAAATGAGTCCTACGACGTTCCCCTCCCCATTGTGCACCGTTTTTGAAACGCGCCCGTATCGATGGTCTCATGTCCGCAGGGAAATGGGGGGCTTTTTTTCATAAAAGACTCGCCTGACTCACGTTTAACCCCGCGCACCGCCCCTGACTATCGTTGCGCGTGGGCGAACGGATGAAACCACGAGTGTGGCAACGGACGAAGCACGGGGGCAGAGGCACTGCTCCGTCGAGCGCAGCACGTACAATGACTTTCACCGCCAGGCCGAGGCCACGAGGCGTCCTATGGCCACTTGAACACGAACTATTTGCAGATATGTCGAAGATCCGTTGGCTCCTTGTTCCCTCGTTATGGGAAGGACAACGTTCATGTTTAGGAGGATCTACTAATCTGCGATGTCTCGGATAAGGAAGCAACAAGAGCTTGAGGACTGGCACGTCACCACGTAAATTTGCATTTTTTCGCACAAGAGCGCACTTTGACATGACTCCACGGATGGCATGCATTTCGGCGTTGCATATGCGTGTTGGATACGACATTCAGCATTCTGGAAGATGATCCGGAACTGCGACGGTAAAATCGGGTTAGCTCGGGAATGGGATCCTGTCCAATGGGAGTGCGGAAAACCTGGACTGCTGACGGAAGGGAGGAAACGTAAATCCGCTGTGGACTGCGGGGTAAAGGAGCGTCCAGAGTCGGCGTATTCCTTCTCCAAGTCATCACCGCCTGTGTGCGTCGCCATGTATCCTCGGGGAGACCACGACCAAAAATATAACTGGCTCGCTCGTGAGCGTGACGTGGCTCAGCAGGTGTGCCGTGTTTCTGGTGGCGACGCAAGCTCTCATCTCGTCACCCAGGACCTCAAACAAGATGGACGAAAAGTGAGCTTCAGATCAACGACATGTCGGTACGCCGTTGACGACGTGAAAGCTTCGTGAATTTCATGGGTGGATCCCCACTCAACCGACTCTCATGGCTGCGACCCTCGCCAGGATTCCTGAACGCAGTCGTCGCATCCCCGGCGACGCGGTGGATCGTATTCAAAGGCGGCATGCCGTTGCTCGCCATGGACCCCAACGCGGAGAAACGCACGTTGGCGCTGTTAACGACCGACGACGTCAAACCCTTGCTCGGACCCGATCCATACTTTGGACAGGGCCAGGATCCCGGAGAATCAAACACGGGGGAGGTACCCGTCCTCGAGGCTGCCCGGATCCATGGTCCACGCGTCGTCTTCCTCGGTCTCCAAGAACGTGATCCGTCCACCGCTTCTGCGCTTCCTTCATCAGACTTTCAGGAGCCAGAGGCTGCCGTTGCCAACATCGATGGTACCCCATACTTTTCCGTCGACGTTGCCGATCTCGAAGAAGGCATCGTCGATGAGGTTATCCAGAACGCTGAACTTGCAAAGTCCGATGCCAAGCTGGCTTTCACCGACCCTAGAACAGCGATGGGAGCCTTGGATGTGTTCTCTGCTGCTATTCTTGCCAGTGCGCGAAGCATGGTAGACTGGAATGACAGGAACAAGGCACGTTGCGCGTCTATCCCGTCACGTCGATCCGTCTTGGCTCACCATTTGTGACGTAGTTCTGCCCTGCCTGTGGTTCTCCGTCCTACTCTCTTTGGGCAGGCTGGAAACTTTCGTGTACTACCTTACTGCCATGGGCCGATAACACGGGCAAGAAGCCCTGCCCATCAGGGTTGGTCAGAACCCGATTCATGGAAACAAAACTCTGACTGAGTTGGAAAGGCGCGGATCGCAAAACTTCTCGCACCCGAGAACTGACCCAGTCGTGATCATGTTGGTCATGAACGAAGCGAGGGACAAGGTCATCCTCGGTAGAAATGTACGTTGGACGTTCCCCCGTCCCCACCCGAACGTCGCGTTGAAACCCCACCCCCTGCAGAAACGGTTCCCGCCCAAGTTCTACTCCGCTCTGGCAGGCTTTGTCGAGCCTGGGGAATCGTATGAGGACGCGGTTCGACGCGAGATGTGGGAAGAGGCTGGCGTCAAAGTGTGGAATATCCGATATCACTCTGGACAACCCTGGGTAAGCCGTGAAACGTCTGATACGCGTACGTTTCTGTGCCAACGATCCCTCATGCTCGTCCTTCTTTCGAAAGCCATTCCCTGCCAATCTCATGCTGGGCTTCTATGCGACGGCCGACCCCTCCAAACCGATCCGCACAGACTTGGACAACGAACTAGAGGGTGACCTACTTATACATAAGCACGAATTTCATCGCTGATACGTCCGTCGTCCTCCTTTTCGTAGACGCACGATGGTATACCCGTGAAGAAGTCCTGGCCTCACTGAACGCAGCATCCAACGCAACCAGGGATAAGTTCGCTTCTGCTCCAACGCAAGACAAGTCCAATGCCCATTCGGGAATGGACATCGTTTCCAAGGCAGAACCGCTCTTTAAGATGCCCCCTATCACTGCCATCGCCGGTGTGTTGATTAGACATTGGGTGGAAGGCAAGATGGAAGCTGGAAATTCCGTGAAAGGATATCTATAGGTACCAAGACAGCAACTTGAGAACTCATGGAGACATCAGCCAGATGCTGAAACTTGGGGGATAGACCTAAGCATGCGTGCTACGGTAACTCGTCCTTCCCATGAAGCTTCGGGTATGACAAGTCGAGTCCATTCCCAGCAGTGGGAAATGTCGGCCTTGTCAAAGGGGGGGCTCAACGTTGACGTCGTTTGATGCGTCAACACGATGCAGATGTGTGTTTCCCTAGCCTTGCTGTTCAACACGCACCACCAAGGGCGGTAGATTATTCTGGCGAAGCAAGTGTTTCCTACTGAGAATACTGTCGACAGACGCGAAGCGACGTCAATTGATTAGACTGAAACAGGGCTACGCACACACACGCCAGATAATAAACAAGTGGTGTTACATGGATGCACGTTCGTGAGCCATGCTGCGAAGCACACCATCGCCATCTCGCCACAAACATTCTCCTTGCCAGAGTACATAGTCCTCCATTCCGTTGTCCTTGATATAAGCCGCGCAATCCTGGTCGGATGCTCCGGGTTGAATCCAGATGGCAGGGATGCCCTTGGCTTTCGCCTGTTCCAACAACTTGATGGTAACCTTTACACGATGCGGGGTGACAAAGACCACATGACGGGACACGAATGCGACGCACCTTGCTCGGCGTGACGATACTGAGCGCGGTTTCAGCGGGCGACGGCAGTTCGCCGATGGATTTGACCGTCTTGTGGCCCTCCAACTCGCTATGCGTCTGTGGAGCGTGGCATGAGCGAGGCGTTCATCTACGATCTGACGACGGACCGGATGCACGGGCGTCACGTTCTTGCCCCTCGCGATGTACCACTGAAGAATCTGCAAGGGGTTCGTCAAGGAAACGGGCGAGATCCATGCGCTCGGTGCCAAGGTATGACCTTTGTTCCCCATTTTGATGGGTCTGTCGACGCACCAGCGACGGCGTACTTGTCGTGCGTGAGGAAGAACGTCTGCTTCTGAATCAAGGTCACCATGCTCGACGTCGAGCGAACCGTGTCATTATCCCGGTCATGGATCTCGTGCCATTTTAGGGAATGTGGCACCCGGTCACGTGAATCAGCGCACGGACCAACGCAAGAAAGTATATAGTCCGCGTCTCGACATGATGAAACCTCAGAACATACTCAGCTAGGATCTATTTTATAGAAACTAACTCGAGTCTCGCATGTCTACACATGCCATATCCTTCAAATCCATTCGATGACATCTGCGCTCGCTCGTTCGACAGAGAACATGGCCTCCACTCTGGTGGGGATCTCGAGGACGTTTGGTTCCGTGCTTCGCTGGGCTGTTCGCAGCTTGGTGAGCTAGAGCCAGCGAGTTGAGCGTCTGTCTGATGGATTTCTTTTTGGATTATGTCTGTCATGTACTCGAATGTTGTAATGTATTTTCCTGGAATGATACGAGCCCTCGAACAGCCCGTTTGCTTGTTGCATTCCATCCTTGATGAAGTTTTCCGACTTTGCTGCTTTCCTCCCTCTGTCGAGTGGTATCCGTCAGCTGTGCTATGGGATTTTGATTGGGTTTACACTTTCCGCCTCAGCGACCTCCATTGCACATTACCGTTCTGAACGCAGGCGACAGGAAAAACTAGAGAAGCAAACCTTTTCTCGACCCATCGAACTGAGGAGCGATGAAATCGTACGCGGAGTGACTGGATTGATCGGTGCGTTCCCTCTCGCTGTGCGACGCATACATGAACGTCCGACGGATCAGGAAACACGCCGTTGGTGAGAATCAACTCGTTGAGCGACGCCCTCGGGGTAGAGATTCTGGGCAAGGCCGAGGTGCGGGACTTGTCGGCATGTTCTCTGCCTGGCTGAGTTTGGATCCGTATCCCAGTTTCTGAATCCAGGGGGCAGCGTCAAGGACCGGGTTGCACTGCAAAGTG
>JBBPLW010000412.1:0-15685 GCA_038089995.1 Tylopilus balloui
CGGCCGAGGAGGACGGCGAGGGCGTCGAGGACGCAACGTGCCCACCGATCAACGCGATCGTCGCGTTCTCCTTGAGTTTATACGTCGATACTGCCCGCGTGATTTCCGCGCCCATCGCCATCGCCGTGTGTGCGTGAACGTGAGCGTGTCAGAAAACGTGGCAGAGAACGCCAAACACGCACGTGGAGCAGTATCCTCTTTCATCACCGCACCCTTGTACACCAGTTTGAACGAGCCCACGGGGAGCTGCGTGTACGCCGCCAGGTCGGTGCGGAGGTTGCCCAGTGGCGTATTGAGCGGGGGAAGAGGGATATGGAGGACGTCGCGACCCCATTTGACGTGTATCATGTCGTAAAAGGAACGACGTGATCGACGAGAACGGGTGTGGGTACGAGGGTTGTGATCGACAAGGATGGAACGAACGAGTGCGAGAGCCGCACGGAAAAGCAGCACAAGGCTGAGCGCGACTGGGGGCGTTAAAGAAATGTCGTCAGGTGTGAGCATGCATAGGATGTTTCTTGGACGCTCTACCAGAATACAGTGGAGACAGCTTGACCGGACGACTCGAGATTCGAATTCTGCGCTGAACAAATGTAGGATGTGGCCAGAAACGGAAGGCCGCAGCCCGACGTACTCACGCATCACCTCAGCCTATTCTGGTCGACGGTACGATTTCTAGCAGGCACAAGAACGAATGAGTCGACCACGGTGGAACAGCTAGCGACCACGACCATGAACAACAGAGAAATGACCAAATGACAACAGACGACCAAACCATGAATGACGACCACGAAAAAAAAAATATGGCAACTAAACGATGGTAGGTAAATTCAGGAATGTATGCGTGTAACGAGTATGGGAGGGTATTAAACGGCCAGCGTTGATAGTGTACATGATGATGCCCGGGGATGGAGTGGGTAGGCGCGACATGGAATACGTATGGAGGGGCTGCTTTCCTCGTAGCCAGATGCCATGATCGAGAATTGACGCAGAAAGGGTATCCGCAGTGTTCGCAGATAGACAAGACCACTGCTTGAGGTAATAGTGACGTGGCGCATCCGTCAATCGTCTGTCATGGGTCACCAGTCACCGGTCGCGAGGGGAAGAGCGCGGAGATGGAGTGGCCCGCCTCGGGAGGATGTCACAACGTGAAAACATCTCTGGGATCACTGCGCTCACTCATAGGTAGCAAACCCGCGTCTCCCACGATCTCGCCACTCGATGGCGCGTGCCGCCCAATCTGCCATGTCGACCTCGCGTTCTGCATTCATCTTCATCCACGGGTGTGCCTGCAACACTTGATCAGGATACCTATCGTCTAGGAAACATGGAGACAATACTCGCAAGTAATTCAGGGTATGTCGCTCGCTCATCCGCGTTTTTGATCAGGCACCGCCGTACCCAATCACGTGCCTCAGGAGACCAAATCCTCCTGAAGGCCCTTCCATCACCATTTTCGCTCACGTCTGCCGTCGATAAACCGTCGGCAACGTCGTCGGGGGTGTCGTCGTCATCCGGGAGTCCAGGGGCTTCACCATCGACGATGGCACTAAGCTGTGCGAAAACGTTTTCGTACGTTTCAGGTGGGTATGGGTACCTGAGACGGGCAACGTATCAGATAGGACATGATGCGAGAGGACGACACTCACTTTCCCCTGGCAATCTCCACGATCGAGAGACCGAGAGACCAGACATCAGCGCTGACGGTATACGAGGTAAAGGCATCGTCAACGTTTGACGATGAGGGTGAAGAACCCTTTATTCGCTCGGGCTGTGTGAGTTGCGGTCAAAGATAAAATGAATTATGGTCAACATGGCGAAGAAAAATGAACAGGGCCGCAGCAGGCGTGACTCACAGCCATATAACTCTGGCACCCCACGTTAGTGCGGGCTATGCTTTTTTCGAGTTGCCCGCTCACGCCGAAATCGCACAGTTTAATTTCGCCTTTGCGGTTGACGAGAACGTTGGTCGGCTTTACGTCGCGGTGCATGACACTCAGGTGGTCTTTGAGGAAGGCGAGCCCTTTGGTCATGGATAACGCAATGTGCCCGAGGTGTTCTTCTGCGAGAGGAGCCGGGCTGTAGGTCCAGGCGGAACCTGGACTGGATGACATGCTAGGAGGGAGGGAGACATTCCCGTTTGGGAAGCAACATAGTGAGGCGAGGGAACCACCGTCCATGTGCTCCATGCAGTAGTAGACGCATGATTCGACAAAGAATGCACCATAGAACTCGACGATATACGGGCTTACGGCGCGATGAAGGATGTCCAGTTCCATAAGGATACCGTTGAGCCTCGTAGAATCGAGTTCTAAGCGAATCTCCTGAGAAACGGGGTGCGGGTTGAATGAATGACGTATGGGGTGGAGATGCAGAGGCGTACCTTCATGGCCATTGCGACGTTGGTTGGCTTATGAAGGACCTTTTTCACGGTCCCATAGTTACCCCGACCGAGTTCGTGTTCGAGAATGAGCTGCTCCATGTTGATCGCAAATGAAGACCCGTTTGAGAAATCGACGCCAGAGGCGTGGAGGACGGCCTTGCCGGCGAAATTCAACCGACCAGATGGATCGCTGATCAGAAGGCCAAAGATGAGAAGGAGAGAAGGGACGAGAACAAGGACGTACACGATTTTGTTGAAGTTTGCGAAGGGGGTATCGAACTTTGAGGGGGCACGACGGCCAGCGTCGGCTAATGAGGGTCTGCCTGCTCCGAGGCCGGCATTTGCAGCAGCGACTGCGGCATCTGGATTTATATCCGACAACTTGAAGTTGGGTTTGTTGCGTTTAACGGCAGAAGCGGGCAACGCGCCACGTCCGCGGGAGACAGAGGGGGGTGGGAACGATTTGGGTTGGTGAACGAGAGGGCGCTGTACGTCGTCTAAATCGGTGCGCTGCAACGCCTGAGCAGCGGAGTCGATGGAGAAAGAAGCGGAGTTGGGTGATGCAGGGGACCCGCGGTTGAGCATCTGTAGGGAGGCATGAGCACAGGGCTACAAAGAGCGGCAGAGAGGGGCGCACGGCTATCATTTTTGCCTGGAGAGAGGGTGGAATGGGTGCGTTGCCTGCTTTGTCCCTGTTGGAGAGGAGACCGCTGAGGGTGTTTCTGGGGGGAACGCCGGACTGGCCATGAGGTTGGGGACGGAGTGGCTGCCTCTGCGAAGCCAAGGGGAGCGGTGGCGGTCTGGTCTGGGGTTTCTGTTGGATGTCTTGCGGGTGGGATTGGGAGTCGAAGTCGAGGTCGGAATGCTGCATGTTGCTCGGCTTCGAGGACGTGGGGGGAAGAGCGATAATCGAGATTTCCATATATACTCGACTCATCATCGCATCATCACGTGTAGTTGCTGTGTAGGTCGTCGCTCGGTACAGCATGTCCTGTGAACCGAACTCAATGTGTCGTCTTCATCTCCGCAGACGAGGCGAGCGTCCGAGTTTCGACCATCGCCAGAGACATGATCCGTCCCTGCGAAGACAATTGGCAATGACATCATCATGCCCTTCCCCACATCACCGCTGTAATCACCCGGGGACTCGCCTGATCGTAGCTCCACTTCCTGTGGTCGAAGTGGCGTCATCGATGGGGAATCCTGCCTTCGTCTCTGAGAATTAAACTCTTTCGAATGCCAGACGCCCAATCGGATTCGACCTGCGCCATCCGGGAACCAATGGAAGATGCCCTCGACTAATCATGATTACACGACATCCAAGGAAGAAAGATGATGCGTTTACTGCCAACGTCAACAACACGTACGTGAATGCAACTCGCCGCTGGATACCCGCCGTCCAGATATCTTGCCTTGGCATCGGCGATTCATTCGGTCACGTACCAAACAACCGTTGGATATGAAAGATCCATCGTCCGGTGTATCGGACCGGACATCGGCCAGCAGTGGTCGTCGTTTACCGGCTCTCATGAGTGCAGACGCGGCATTTCTGGCTGAACCCGCACGACGGCCCCCATGTGCACGTCGTGGGATGGACATCGACGCTCGGTCAGGCAGCGGCAGGGACCTACATGCCTGTCCCGCCTCCAGTCATAAAGGCGTGCAACAATGGACCTGTTTATACGCTGTCATCCTCCTCTCCGCCCGTTGGCAAACGATCATCGCCAGCGACGGTTTATTTTTTCCGCGACGGTCCGATAGCAGATCCCGTCCATCATAGAGACAACGGTCATGCCATCCATCCGGGTTCCGCTTCTCGTTCTTTCTCCCGGCCCGGCTGTGGCAATACACGCAACTTGGATCAATCCAATCGCGCTCCTCCTTTATATTCGGTGACCCGGACCGATCACGGATGCCCATTAGGACAAGACGCGCCATCAAACTCTGTTGGTGCAAGTGCGCGGCGACCGAGCGAGGACGACACAAGTCATCGTTTGATCAGCGATACAGGATACGCACCTATCCCCTTATTCAAACCGGTTACATTGCCATCGCGTGCCAGCGCCAGCTTCCCTTGGTGCACGGACGGTACTCGTATCCAACGTCGTGCCCGCGGGGCGCCGTCACAGGGTCCCTTAATAAGTTGGCTTGAAGAATGACGCCAGTGTGGCGGTCGACGCCGTTGGCGGCACATTTTCCAAGGGACGTTCTGAATTCGGTGGAGGGCACTATACACAGCTCGCACCTGTACGTTCATCTCCGACATGGACACGAGGTGTCCGTCGACCGAGTCACTCACGTTTCAAACTTATCCCGAGCCGTGACTCGGATGCATTGCCTGCCTTCCCTGCAATCTTAGGTCCCATGAGTCTCGGGCAGTGGCAAAAGGCTATTCTGGCCTCATGTTTGAAACGTGGCCATCGTGCGTCGAATGACGCGTCGAGTTGTAGACAAGCCAGCGCTCGTATCGGCGCTCCGTGATCACTGGCATCGTCATCGATCAACGAAACCCTCACAAGGTCACAGCAAGTCCGACCGAAAAATACACAGGAGACACGAGCAATACTGATGTTCATTGGGGTATGGTGTCAACCGTCCATCGGATGCGTGTGGACGTCATACATATCGTACCAGAAACCGGCCGGCACGAACGGGTCACACGCGCTCTAAAGCGGTCGTGGTACGTTGGCGTACCCTCCCACCTGGCCCGTGCCAACGTCTCCCCAACATCCCCACCCACTCCAAACGACCCACACGACCAAGAGATGCAACCCTGTCGCATAGCTCACGAATGCAAGTCTCGCACGACGATGTCCGAGAATAGCACGGGTGAGCGTCAGCAGAAGGCGCTCCGGGAGTGGGAGAGACGTGTACGCCTGTGTCGCTTCCTGCACCAAGTCGTTAGCGGAGGGTATGCCACCTCGGAAATCACGTACCCTTCCTCGGAAGGCTTCGAATGGATTCATCGTCTCCTCGTACCTCTGTCTCCATCTCCCTAGCTCGACCTCGTCGTCCTCACCACTGTCCCCAGCACCTCCTACCCTGGACTTGCCTGTTCCGTGTGACCGCGACGTCCCAGGCAGAGGATCCAGCTGCGACACCGAGGACGTCTCACGATAACTCTGCATATACCGTACCTTTTCATACAGCTTGAGGTTATCTGACTGCAACGACTTGATCTCGGAACGCAATTCCGAAATCGTGTGGAACTGGCGTCGAAGTTCCTGCATTTTGTCGCGTCAACAAAAGGGACCGACGGATAACAAGAAAAGAAAAGAAAAGACGAGGCGTACGCACTTCTTCCAATTCGGCGTTCCGTGCTCTGAACCGGTCCCGCTGGCTTGTCACGATGGGCAATATCGAGGTATCCGCAGACGAAGTGAACGGAATGGGCGTGCTGCGTATCGTACTGCCAGACGACTCGCCATTCTTGTTCTTGGCATGTTCCAAACCGAGGTCTAGTCCGAGCCCAGCCAATGCATCGTCGATGCTCGCCACGCTCGTGCTTGAGGGCTTTGCAGAGCGGTTGTCGAGTGCGAGAAGGTCCGTTTCGAGTTTCTCGTTGAGGGATTTTTGACTTGAGAGTTCAGCCCGGGCCGTGTCAAGCTCAGACTGTGTGGACCTGAGGGACTCTTCGAGAGACGTGTGCAGGATCTAGTACAGTACGGAACGTGAATGGGTCGTAGTTTGGTGATGCCAATGGACGAGAGGCAAGCTCACCCTGAAACGCGTGAGCTCTTCGAGAATACGCTTGTTCTTGCTCGCAAGGAGCACCTCGAGGCTCTTTCCATGCTGTGCGTTCGCCTTGTCGGCGTTGGGATCAGGAAGACGTACGCTGTCCGATTCGTGGGAGGACCAGTCGTCGCCGTCTGCGTCGGAAGAATCGTCGTCGAGACCGCCAAACTCGACATACTATCAGGTGAGCATAAGGAATCAGATTTAGGATGCATCCACGCCGTCCACGCCGGTTTACCTTCATGATCTCGAGCTCGCGTTTGATTTCATCGTAGTCGGCATACATCACAAGTTTCTGCTTGAGCGTGGCCACTTCCAATTGCAGCTCTGTCCTTTCCCTCTCTTCCCGCTTCGCACCTTCTTCATCGCGTTTTGCGAGCTGCGTTTGTGCGGTGGACAATTGTGATTGAGCGGAAAGAAGCTGCGCCGCTAGATCCGCGTTTGCTAACTCGAGGGCCGAAAGACGTGATTGGATGCTTGTCGTCCTGCGTAACGGGTCAAGTTCGGTCAAAGCAGTCGGGAGACAGTGGACGCACAACTCCGTGTTCTCACTTCCCGCTCTCAGTGCTTCGATCTCGGCCCGCAATTCCTCCTGTTGTGTTGTGTGTAAAGCCAGTGCAGATGCCGAGGAAGTCAGGCGGACGTACGTTCCTTCCTTCGACAGCAGCAACTCTACTATTCGCCCGCTCTAGATCGGCAAGGACCATGTCTGCTTCGGCAAGTCGCGACACGAGGTCTTGATCGGCGCGCGAACTAGCATCCAAAAGACGCGCTTGGTTAGTCTCGTTCGATAGTCGAAGCTCACGAAGTTGCGACTTGTAGAGCGTGACTTGGCGCGTCAAGTCTTGTTCACTATGACACACGACGACCGAAAGGGGTCAAAGTGAGCCCCAACTCGATAACGTCGTCCGTTGAGCCACCCACCGTTCCTCGTAGTTCCGTATACGTTCGTCGTACGTCGCATTCAATTCATTCTCCTTTTGCGATACTTTTTCGGCGATCAACTCGTCCATCTATCCCAGCACCATAATCAGTATCTCGACCCATTCCTGAGTCGAGCCGCACGTGTAAATGTAGCTGATCGTGTGCACACTTGCCTTGCCCTCCAAGGTCTCTACCTTCCTCTTCATACTGTCCAACGTGGCATTCTCCCGTTTCAGCTCGACGTTCTCCCCCTTGACTCGCGCGACCTCGGCCTTGAGCGCACTGACTTCGGCCGTCAACGACGCATTCGTTTCGGACGTGATCGTCTGTTCCACGACAGCTTCGAGGAGTGGATAAGGATCTGGGGCTTCTGCGAGGACTTTATAGACACTGAGAAAGGCTGACTCAGCGACTTTGGAACGTTTTGTGAGGTTGTCGATTTCCTGCTGGTACGCTATATATATAGAAGGGAAACGGTGGCGTGATTGAGTACGCCAACACCATGAAGGCCGGACGAAAAAGGGCGACAAGCGTACCTTTGAGCAGCCCCTTGAACGCGTTGAGCTTTTCCTCATCTGGGATCTTCTTGAACTCTGGGTTGGGGCCAGTCAGTGTGTTGAGAAGTGTACGCTAAGACGGGGTGAAGCGTACCTTTGGTGCGCTCGGCCAACCCCTTGCGACTGAGCACGTTCTCCTTCTGGTTCTCAACGATCTCAATGCCCTGAGCGTCGAGCGTCTTCTGGAGCTCGTGGAGGCTGATGCCTGATCCGGCCGAAACGTCCCAGCAGACATGCCAGAGCGTTGGCGAAAGAACAGCGGAAAGCGAAGAGATTTGAGGACGAGGAGGTCACAGGATGTTTCATGGACAAAAAACGAGGGAAACGACGATGCATGAACAACGTGTTGTCGCTCGAATGGACGGATACGCACGCACCTTTCCACGTCGCAAGTGCTCCAGAGAAGTTGTGCCGTTCTGTCGAGCCCATCATGACGTCCGCCCAGGCTCAAATGACAGACAATGACGAGGACGTAAATAAGGGAGGTGTTAATCCGAGCGTTACTTTATTGTAATGGTAGCTGTGTAAAGAACACTAGACGGGCAGTGCTCAAGCGATTCGATCGTGCATTCAAGTCGTAGCAGCCAACCCAACGACCTCTTCCATGTGTCTCACCACGTCCAGCAGTTCTGCAGCCTCGTAGCTGTACGGTCTCGACGGGATACGGCGCGCGATTGGATCCGTCGCTTGCAACCTCTCGAAGACGGCCTCCTTCAAAACGATCTTCCACGTCGTGCGGCCTTCCACCACACGGCACTCCACCGTCAGCGCATCATAGTCGTTCGTCCCATGTGGTACCCATCGTGCCAGCTTCTCGATTCGCGCGCCGTCGACCAAGTCATGATCGAACTTGCAGTCTGGTCTACTACACGCGTTCCGGTCGTGGTGAGTTCGACAGAGACTTTGGACTTTGGCATATCGCGGCTAGCGAAACAGAGAAAAAAAATCAGTCCTGTCTTCCTGTTTTCCATGGAAGCAACCTCACTAGAGGATCGCCCGCTGCTTTCAATCCTCCGCATGCTTCCTTCACCAGCAACGCCTTGGGAAGATTGTAGACTCTGGCAGAGCCTACATATTTTGGCGGGGGATACTCCGATCCCTCGGGCTCCTGGACCTTCCAACCACTAGCCCAATCTTCATAACTCCCATACCTCTCAAACCCATGCCCATACTCGAGACGAACGACATAGGACCTCCGTCCGTCGCGGCTTCCCTTGGGAACGCGCTGAATGCATACTTGCCGAGAAGGCAGTCGAAGGTGTACTCACTATCTTGTGCACCCGGTTGATATTGAATATGGTATGACTGTACTTGCATGTGTAATTGAACCTCGCACGTTCGCAGTGGCTATAGAACCGTCCTCTCAGCGATCCTCTGAGGGGTTGTGCATTGATCAACGTATGATCTCTGCAGGCCGTCCGGGAAGCGTATTCGTCGCTAACAGGCATCCCGAGTACGGTTCGGCGATTGGCACGACGATAAAGCGATAGGCGGATGTAGATCGAACAGATACGACGGACGCTATTCTCTAGATGACTTTATACCCCCGCTCGTCATGAACGAGGCAACTTCCGTCCAATCGCCTCCACTCCATAGGTTCGCATCTCGTATACATTCATAGCCAGAAATGCTGCAACTGGTCTCGCGGGGATGTTTCCTCCTATGAGGACCAGCCTTCGTGACATTGTTACGCCCGACTTCTGCCAGGACAAACAGGATTAGAGGTGATGACATCGTCCTCCGCAATATGAGAAAGACTGTCGGCAGCTTCATCCGACCTAATCGAAAAGATAGAGGGACAAGCGCTTCTCTTCAAGTCACCCTACCCATCGATGACTTTGATTATAACATCACGGGCTGTACTGCGACCAAACTATGACACCTACTTACTCGTCCGCTACTATAACCACGCTCTTTCCGATAAATGCGCCCTTGAGGAATTTATCAAATGCCACTTCAGCATTTTCCAATCCCCTTGTGACATCCTCTCTGTACGTTAGCTCCTTGGATGCAACCAGAGCGGGTACTTCCCGCTCAAAAGTCTCCAGATACTTTGGAGAAAGGGTGGCGAAGACAAAACCACGCATGGAAACTTCCTTTGTGATCACCTTGTCCAAATTCTGTCGCGTTCAGGACCCTTGAGTCACGTTTAATGCAGGATACGAACGAGCACTGACTGAAATTGGTTCGGTCGAACCGCCACAGCCAGAGATCATCCCACATTCCTATCACAACTTGACCTTGAGCAACTGTGGATCAAAAGTGGAAAATCACTAGACTGACGATGAATCGGGCATGGTTTGCAGCTGCGTTCAGTGCGGCGTCCAGGGTTTCGCCGCCCACATTGTCCCAATAGCTGCACCTTGCGTCAGGATACTCAGTGGAGCGTTCGGATGGTGGCACATACACGTCGATGGGGCCTTCCTTTTCCAAGATCTCTGACGTCTTTGTCGTCTTGTAATTGAACGCCACGTCAGCACCAAGCTCTTTCAAGAATTGGACCTTGTCATCTGAGCCAGCCGATGCGATCACTTTCATGCCGTCCTGCTTCGCGAGCTGTATCACAAGGCTGAGAATGACCTTATTCAATCCATCCACCCGTAGATGTCATGGAAAGGTTACGTACGATCCGACAGCACCAGCACCGCTGGTTACGAATGCCACTTCCCCCTGTGCAAGACGTTACGTGAGTGAGTTAGAAGCACAGAGCGATAGGAACAAGGAACAATCTCGCCTTCTTCGCACGCGAATACTCCTTCCAACCGAAATACGCAGTCTTGCCTATAAACCACTGTGAGTGCATGTGTTCAGAACAACGGACGAATAACTCACCCGGCAAACCAGCTATCCCCACAAAGACGCTCCACGGGAGGTTGTATTCATTGTGTATCCTTGCCAAAGACTCCGTTTCACGTAGCACTGAGTACTCCTGGAAGGCTACAAATCAAAGTCGGCATGAACTTTGGCCGACACGCGAATACGACACCCACGCATAAATCCTTCCAAGTGATCTCCTACCTGGAAAGAGGGGTTCTCGGAACGCACGACGATGCCGATACCTGAAGTAACCACCCTACATGCAAGCATTGAAGCTCAGCAAAGACGATAGCCGCTCATCGAACGATCCACTTGCAATTCTCCGATTTTAAAGCTAGTCTATGTGAACCGAAATATGAACCGAGTGGCCTTTGAACAAGGTACGCTGAACAGACGAACTTACGGGCAGAACGGGTCTCATCCTGGCCAGTAGGTAGGGCTCCAGGGACAACACGAGGGTCTTGAGCAAGACGCCCCCATGCAAAGGAACACTGTCCAGGTCAATTGTCTGACTAGCGTCGAGCGCCGTCGTCTGACCAGGAACAGGAAAGCCTAGGTAGGGTACGGCACACCACGATTAGATATACGTGCCCCGGGTCTGTCGACTGCATCGTTCTCACCAGTTGGGTGTTCTCTGAGGAAGATACGCTTGTTGGTGACAGGAGCCATCGATGGGAATGGTCGACGGTCAGAGGGATCGGTGGAATGCTTTTAACTTGCATTCGAGGCGTCCATAACGGATTTCATGCTCGAGACGGGGTAACTTTGCCTCGCCATCACCGTATTTCATTGATGGCCGCAGTACCGTTGAGATGATGACGTGTCCTCTCGCCCTGAAATGGACAGAGGACGGTCTAGGATGGTGTCGTATGCTAAGCAATGACGGGAGTGCATGACAAAGTGCAGTCGTTCGGGGACAATCTGGTTTACCGCCTCAGCTAGTATATCAGTGAGTGAACACCGTGTATTCCCACTGACCGTACTCTACTACTAAGGGACTCAAAGATGCGCTCGACGTATATCCGCATGACTCCCAAGCGACGTTTAATTTTAGCATCCCATCACACTTATGCGAGCCAAGGTCGTCGTTTCATCGACTCTCGCACGCCCCGCTTGATCTCCCTATGCCCTGAGCCATCGAGAGGGAAAAATGTCGTGCGCTGTACTTCCCTCACGGATTCTCTCTTTTTTCGTCTTCCTGTCCTTTCTCCCCGCAATCTCGGCGTCAGAATGGATCCAATACCCACCCAGTGGACACGCAACCTTGACACACTACAACCTCCCTACGGGGTTCATCGCTGCGTGCGGATGCACCCCGAACAGCACATACTATCCCACTGCCGCTCTGAACCAAATGGCGTACGGAAGCAGCACCTCATATGGCCCCGCATGTGGGCAGTGCTTCAAACTCACTCTCTTGAACGCTTTCACCGCAAATCCGCCCTTTTATCCCAGCACGACCAGCTCCGTCGTTGTCAAAATCACTGATCTCTGTCCCATTTCCTCGCATGGGTGGTGTAACGCCACGACGTCTAGGCCCAACGCGTGAGTGCACGATGCCACGTTCGAGCAGCGTGTTAAAGTGACGCTCGATCCATGAATAGTGGCGGTGCATACCTCAACTTTGATCTTGCCTGGCCGTCTACTTCCATTCCAAACAACTTTTTCCCGTCCGATGCTACCCTCTATGGTATGGCTTTGCATATCAGAGCACATCATTTTCGGCGACTGAACACGTGTTTGCGCAGGCTTTACCGTGAGTTTGAACGATCAGCATACGAAATTGAGATAATGGATCAAATGAAAACAGGACTTTGGTGTCTGGAATGTCAGTTACGAGAGCGTCTCGTGCAACGAGTGGACGGGATATAGCAATCAAACCGCTCTCGGGAGCGTTGCGGATTTGGGTTATACCTCCTGTTGTCCAAATGACCCGGTACTATTCATTCCATTTCGCAATATTCACGCTAACTTCCACGTCCACAGGATGTCGATGATGACTTGTGCCCCTCCTACTCGGATACCGCGGGTTTACCGTCCGTCGTTTTCCCGCAGACTAGGGTCTTCCACTAATATTTAATTTACAGTCCAACAATCCACCCTGGATCCGGAGCTGATAATATACTCCCAAATGTACACCACGTTCTTTTCCTAACATTAACTGTAATCTTAGCGGCATACCTGTGGTAAATTTTTCGGGTTTTTTTTAGCCGGGTACATATCCTGATACGTTCGCCTTCCTCGCGTCATCAGAGACTGTTTGCTTCACATAACTAGTCCACTTTGCTGTTACCTCACACCTTCCACAATTAATTTTCATCGGTGGCCTGGTGCACCCGTAGCCTATGACCAAAGATGATCTGATCTCCAGGAAGACCAGAGGAGATACCAACCAAGGCAGCGTTTCTCGACAGTTAGGAAAGGCTGGGTGCCTTGTCGAGGTGTTCGTTTCCACGAAACACGATGTGTCCGACCTCACGAGCGAAATGTGGCGGCAAGCGGGGTTGGGGTCCCCCTTTCTTCCGCTTTCGACGTCTAGGACGCGCCGAGCTTCCGGCAGGAGTAGTCGCAGCAAGCGTAGACGTCGTCGAGACCTCTGCAGGTTGGATATGCATCGCGTCCTCGTCTGTCTGTGGATCAACACGGAGAACAGGTGGAGCGGGTATGCGACGCTCCGTCTGACAGCAGTGACATTGGTAGGCGATGAGGTGACCATGCGACGTCGAATCTGTGTGGCAAGAACGCGCCATCAGCGCAAAAACGACAACCGCCGATGCTGCTGGCATTGGATCTGGCCAGTACTGACCTTTGATGCGGACGGTCGCGGAGATGCCGGGCACCAAGGGGGTGCTGCAGCGTTTGCATATGCGGCGCTTCACGGACGGGTCCCTACCGTCGGGCGAACGGAAGGGGGGCATGCAAACGGGGCAAAGCGCGTCAATCGACCGTTGGACGGAGGGGGGCCGAGGCAACACGCGACGTACATCCTCACGTTCGTCTTTTGTCCGACGCTCTTCATCGTCTCTACATAGCTCCTCGACAGCTCGCCCAAGCCCACCACGCGGCGTCTCCTCTTCCGCCGGGACTTGTTAAGACACGATGCAGGTTCGCCTCCCTCCGTGCCAGTGCCTTTGTCACCTGGCGCCGCCGAGTACTTTGATCCGTCGTCGTCGTCGTCGGGAATGAAACCGGAGGGTGCGAGGCCGTTCAGAAGGATGCTGGCTTGGTAGAGGAAGTTGAGCCGTTGAAGGATATCTCTGTTCGCCACGCTCGACGGATTAGGTATCTCGTCCTTGTTCTTGCTCTTGTTTTTGCCCATGACCCCAACGGCAGCTAAAATGGGATGAAGACAAGGTTGTCGACTTGGAGGGGACCGCTGTTTCACTCGTTCTGCTCGCTCATGGAAACCATAAGAGAGCCGAAACGTGTCCGACCTTAGCTCAGTTGGAAGAGCGCGAGACTGTAACTGGATAAACTTCATCTTGAGGTCGCCTGTTCGAGCCAGGCAGGTCGGATTCCTTTTTTCTCGCCTCATCGGGCATTCCACTGCAACTTACGACGACAAAGCCAGCAAGTCCCCAACTTACATACGGTGATCACTCGATCGGCAAACGAGGAGCCCGCTGATATACTTCAACCCAACGTTCACTTTGATAACACCTCCCAATCGGGAATGTCTGCTATCACAGTGGCACCATCGCACTAGCCACCCAAGCACAGAAAAAAGAACCGTAACTAGGCGCAATACCAGCAACCGCTAGCAAAGATTACTCTTCGAGTCCAGGACAACGATGGAAGATGTTCAAAAGGATCTCCTGTATCTTGAACACGCGATGCGTACTCCGGGGTTGCCGTTTGTATGGTCAGTTCCCGAGAGAATGGTCTAGGTGATGTATTCTGAGCTCAATGATAGGTAGCAAATTTGCTCTACTTAAAAGATCAGAGACGCATCGTTGCCTTCGCTATGGGAAAGAAAACTGGCGATGATGGCCCTGACGTTTGGTGAAGATGAGCAATCACAACGCGGGTTCATCTTCACCGAACGTCGCGGACATCGATCCATACTACGAATTGCTATCTGTATGGCTACTTCCCGGGAGAATGATCTGGGTAATGTTTTCTGCACCTGTTGATAGGTTTGAACCAGGTCCCTATCGCTACTAGTCACTACTAGTAGAAACGGTGATCGAAAATCACCACGTTGCAGACTCCAAGCCGCAAGGTGATTCGGCAAAAACTGGTGAAGAGCACCCCCTCCCAGCAACTGGTGAGCGATTGACGATCACGCGCCTCCATCGATGTTCACCAGGCCTCCCAGTAAAGCATCAACGGTCCGTGTGTTAATATCCCTGGTGGAGATCACCCAGATTAATTCCCACAGCGCTCGAGTCTGGAAACTCAGATAGTGGAGCTACTCTTCTGTCAGAATCCGTCAGGATACCGACCTTAGCTCAGTTGGAAGAGCGCGAGACTGTAACTGGATAATTCATCTTGAGGTCGCCTGTTCGAGCCAGGCAGGTCGGATCTGATTACTTTTTCCTCCAACCTCCCAAGTCACGGCAAAGAACTGACGGTCCGTTCATTCCGTCCACAGAGCCCATACATACCGTCCGGAACGCTGAACACAGCTGACCATTGCGACCGCTCTTGTGGTAGTACATTCCGTCCCACGCGAGTGCAAACCTCTGGACCCTTTTTCATTTTACACCCTCGCAACGTGCTTCTTTTTTCACATCGTCGCACCCAAACTCCTCAAAAATCCGACTCCGCTCGTGTCCCCGCTAAACATTGCCTTTTGCAACGCCGTCAGGCCATCGCTTCCATACGCACAGTTGACGTCGACGTCGTGCTCTGCAACGAGATCGATCGCGGCTGCGTAATCGCCTTCCGCGACGAAATCGTGGAAGGCGCGGTTATGCGCTTGGCTTGGGTTAGAGTCCAGGAACAGCTCTTCTTCCTGTTCAATGAAAAGGGTGGTGTGGGGACGCCACCAGGGACGTGCAGATCCGACGTCAGACATAAAGTTCCGGTGTCCAAGTCAACGGGTCCATATCGGAGGTGTCATGGATGTGGGGCAAGCGAGCGTTGACGGGAATATCCATGTCCGACTCGGGTCAGCACCGTGTGTCGCGCGCGAGCACCGGATATGGGAGGGGGGGGGGACGACGGGCTTACTACGCACGATGATCATGCCAAAATCGAACCCTTTGGTCTCACCGCCTTCGTTCCGGACGTCGACGATGAACCGTCCTGATGGATCGAGGACGTT
>JBBPLW010000413.1:0-15650 GCA_038089995.1 Tylopilus balloui
GCAGCCCGGACCAGAATGGCACAGAATGCTCGTCGTTGCGTTTAAATGCGGTCAAAAGTTGTTCGAGCAAAATCTGCTCTTTCAAGTACAACGCCGGAAGAGAATCCGCTTTCCCT
This sequence comes from Tylopilus balloui, assembly GCA_038089995.1. Classification (NCBI taxonomy): domain Eukaryota; kingdom Fungi; phylum Basidiomycota; class Agaricomycetes; order Boletales; family Boletaceae; genus Tylopilus; species Tylopilus balloui. Next base: position 117 of record JBBPLW010000413.1, read on the forward strand.
CCGTTAGTTGCCCCGTCGCTGGTGGTGTCAGTATGTGTCAGTTGGAGATGTCGGAGTTTGAGTTGCAACTCTCATTCAGTGAACCTCGTCAGCCGCATTCCCCGCCAAACCCCTGCTCATGATGATAAAGCCCGCTACCTTCTCTCTACGCCGTAGGTCATCATGACTTGGCGAACAATCCTTCAAAATGCCTGATGTGGCGCACCTTTGATCTCGGCGAACGAGGTAGGAAATTGAACGGGTTATATTTCATTTGGAAACTGTAAGAGGTATGAAATCCTCGTTAGCTTCTCGGGATATACGGATGAACACGTACTGCCTTGCTTAGCATTGACTCGGAGATAGTTCGCAAGTGCCACACCCGTTACTCAGGAACTGCCCGGAGATAGTAGAAACCCTACTTGGAAGGCGCAGAGAGTACACCACTCTGGTCTGTAAGTCACAAGTAATGAGAAACACAGTTGCTCGAGTCACGCAGCAGAATCAGAGATTGTGGTAAATTAGGGGAGGACCCAGAGAATACTGATCAAACACTACTATCAACTCTTGCAACGCATGGACTTTGCGGACAACAGGACCAGGATTCTCCCCAAGAAGGTGTTGGGGAACGGGCCCAACCGTGTTGTGTCTAACGACACAGTCCTGCGAACACCAAACTAATGACCAACCATTCTGCCAGCACGCGATCAAGCAGCGAACCGCCATGGTCAAATATTGTTGGGTATGACGGCGGAGAAACAATCTCCATTGAGGGAGATATCCAGAACGTATCTCTGAATGTATACATGCAGGGGTCCGTAATGTACTAATCCTAGTATTTGCTCCATCCAGAGGCATCGTAGTATTGCTGTTGAAGCTGACAACACAGGGATCCCCTGCCTTGGTCACCTTTTCCCTTTGCCGTTTTCGTGCTTTGAAAACACTGATGGAGAGGCGCCGGGTCACTGTAATCTAACCCTTGATATGCCAAGCCTTGTGGATCAACAAAGAAGTTGGTCAGACGTGTTCAGTCCTTCGTTATCCAGTCCCACAACGTTGTGCTACTGATCTTATCGTCTCCCAGAGCCTCCCAACTGTGTTCCAACGAACCACAGGATGCGGCGAACCTGGTGACTTCCATCAAAGTCATGCCTCGCGGCGATCAAGAGTCTTTCGATACCCCTCCTAGGGCCTAGGCTTGTGGAACAATGCGACCAGAGTGATCGGTGTTTCGTGTCTGGTGTCGGTGGGAATGCGGCACACTCATCGGTGCATCCTTTAGTGGTCTTTGTGGATGACTTCGCCTGCGTCTCTCCTTCATACACCCTTCTCCTGGTTTGCGCCCGGGTTGAACTCACCGCACGGACGAATGTGACTCGTACACTACGACCTTGGCGTGAATTAGCGGTGCGCTTTGGTTTCTCCATCATCGCACGTTCAGTCCCGTTTCATCCAGGGGGAGGCATGTGAGTGCCGTGAAGGCCCGTGACGCAGGATGGGGAGCTCGAGGTATAAAAGGTGGACGTATGCGTCTATTGACTAGCATCATCGTCGCTAGACACCAGCTCTCTCTCGCATCGAATCGACACCATGTTTATTCGCGCCTCTGCTGTTCTCTTCTCAGTCGTCGCCCTTGCTGGCATTGCCATTGCTTCCCCATCTGCGCTCGATGCTCGCACCGTGATCAACAGCGAGTGCAACACGGGTCCCGTCCAGTGCTGCAACAGCCTTCAGTCTGTGAGGTTTTTCCTTGTTGATGCTGGGTGACCCGGAAAACGCTGAAACGTACCATTTCTCGTGACAGTCTAATAGCATGTTCATCATTGAGCTCTTTGGATACCTCGGGATCCCCATGCCTTCTGCTGGCACCCAGGTCGGGTTCACGTGCTCCCCGATCACTGTCGGTGGGTCTGCTTCTGGCGCTTCCTGCACACAGCAGCCTGTTTGCTGCAACGGCAACACCTTTGTGAGTCCATCTCGCCGTTCACGTTCGCTTGCATGTGCGTCTGAAGCGGCGTTCGATTGCTCGTCCAGAACGGTATCTCCACCGGTTGCTCTCCGGTCACTATCAACCAGTGAAGTTCTCCGAGTCGGTAACGACGTGTCTTCGAATGTAAGGATTGGATGGATTTGGTATTTTTGGTGAAGGTTGGATATGTGGTTTCAAGTTCGAGTGGTTTGGATAACTGTGTTTGGGATACGAATGTATTGAGTTTGATTGGAATGATAACTGTCTGTGTGCTGTCGTCGGACTCGCGCGAACACATGCATGATATGAGTGCCAGTCACTGATGGCAGTCATAAGAAACTTGCAGAGCAGTTCTTGAAAGGACCGAGCACGGTGAATGCTGCGCATGCTTGCATGAAGAAAATGGGGGGATTTACTGACAAAACCCGTTGGACTCCGGCCGACGATGAATAGGAGGCTAGACAAGACCAGTGACCATAGTATGTATGGAATTCCACGAAACAGATACACCGCAGACTCTAACTAGAGCATTGTTGCCATTGCACGATGTCAGTTTCATCGTCGAATCGTTCGTTAATTCAGCTAGGAAGTAAGGCCCGGATATCCTAAGCGAAATGGATCTCAATCCACAAGGTTAGCATCAAGAATCACAGAGCCGGAAGTAGAGCAGCCCGGACCAGACTCGTGGCACAGAATGCTCGTCGCTGCATTCAAACGTGGTCAGACTCGTTCGAGCAGCATCTGAAACCAAGTTTCGACCGGTTGTGCTCTTTCAAGTACTCCGGAGATGCAACAACGCTGGGCCGTTGGCAGTGAGATCCACCCTAGAGGGTTCCTGGCGCATCTCTCGCGATTCGAGGGGAGTGTCCGCTTTCCCTCCGTCGGTTGCTCCGTCGCTGGCGGTGTCGTTACTTGAACGTTACGTTTGTGTGGCAACTCTCATCCAGTCAACCGCAATCTCGCCGCCACTTCAAGTTCTCCCGCCAAACCCTGCTCATAATGATAAAGACTGCTACTTTTTCTCTACGCAGTAGAACAACCTGACTTGGCGGGTGCACACCATCGTCTCGAACAATCGTTGATACAGACTACCTGATGGGGCACCTTTGACCTCATCAAATGAGGTAGGAAATTGAAGGGTTCCATTCGGAAACCGCAAGGGTACGAATATCCTCGTCAGCTTCTCAGGTGACAGGGATGAACATACATCGCCTTGCCTACATGGACTCGGAGATAATTCGCAACAGTGCTACATCATTGTTCGTGAACTGCCGTCAGAGTTAAACCCTGCTTAGAAGGTGCAAAGAGTACACCTTGTACATTTCCCCTTGACCTTACGATAAAGGGGTGTAAGATGAGAAAACGTGACCTCTCCAATGCGCGTTGAAGATATCAGGCTCTTTGTTCTTTCCACCAACGGTTCACACACCGGGAATAATGACATTTTCACAATGGGAAAATGTCAATAAGACTTATGAAATTTTCAAATTTCCTGAGAAATAGGCATTTTCATTTACTTTAAGCATTGAGAAAATGTCATTATCCCTGGTGTGTCAATATCTGACCTGTTCCATTGCCAACTCGGATGATCCACAAGTTGGGCTACTCCCTCTGTCGGTCGTACAAGCCTTTAGCAAACCCCACCTGCGATAGTACATTCGTATCCTTATGATAGAAATTGGGACTATGGCAGGAGGATCACACGGTTGAAGAATATACAGCACAGGGGTGGTAGTTCCCTTTCCATTAAGTTTCATATGTGGTGTGGGGAAATTGTGTATGAGTTTTCTTACCAGCCTCCAGCATCTTGAGGTTATAACTACAGGTGGCCACTCGACGGAATTCCTCAGGAGGCACCTTTGATCCCATCTGCCGGTGTGGGAAAACTTTGACGTCGTACCGTGGCATCGTGCACAGCAGGTGGAGCCAAACACCGAAGACGATCGCACACAGGAAACTGTCGGGGTCAAGTTGCTGTAGTGCGGTGGAGGCGAATACAGGCTAAAAGGCGCCACGGCTGGGTCCATCTTTTCCAACCATTTCCTCTGTCCCAACAGCAATGACCAGCATATCGAGCCCCACAGAAAAACACTCGCGACCTGGATCAGACACATCTCATTCCCGGGACAAAGGTTGCACGTCTAGTACCCCGACTGTGGGTTCGAGATCTAGCCGCTAATCTGCCAACTGACCCATTCTGTAGGACAGCATACACGTTCTTACGGTTCCGGACAGCAACAACTTCCCTAGACAGGGGCAGCGGGACGGCACAACGTCTGACCCGGGTGAACTGTGTCATGTGCCATCTTCCTCAGGCTCTACAGAGAACAAGGAAATAGTTATTACAGGTGCGAAGCTTGCTTATCCACCAGTCTGCAAATATTGTTGACGACAGGGTAGCCATTCGAGCGACTGATGTCACTCTTGGCCTTGGACGACTCCCTGCCGAATTTTACATTGTGCTACATTACAATGATCTCGAATGGAGAACTGAGAAGAAACGTTTGTCCGTGAATGGCAATGTCGAATGGACTGATCCAATTCCATTGTAAGATCCCATTCACCAACCGAGGTCGGTTCTGACAGAATCTACAGACCGTCAGATTTGTCGGCCACTATCTATTTTGAGGTGTATGCGACGTTCGAGTTCCAGCCCACATTGGGTGGTGTGGAGAAGTTGCAAAGCGTAACGACTACGGTGAAACAACTATTGGATCGTAGTGAAAAAGGCATGGGTAAATGGGATCGAGCTTTGTACAAGAGTCTGTGTCCTCATACCATGACAGCTTTTAGGTTCTCTCCAGAGGATGGGGACGTGGTGCCTTCACGTTCATCGATTTTGGTGACTATCAAGCGGCAGAAGCATGGGGACAATGGTTCCTCAGTACCAAGGGAGCTTGGGACCCAATGGGTAAGCAGGCAGCTACTATCAACACGATCCCCATTAATCAGTGTACGTCCACAGTCAGCACCAGAATTCGGAGATGAGATAGAAGACACAACCAACCCAGGCCATAGCGCTTTTGAGCAGTCGGATGGCGAATCCTCGATGAAGCTGAACACAGAGGACTCAAGGGATTTAAGCGCCGGGTTGTTGGAACAATTCGAACAGTTTGGTGATTTCGCTGACCTGGAACGAGCAATCACAATATTGGAAGGATTGGTCAAGGCTATGTCAGTTGGGGATAACGAATACTTCATGGCGCTCGGAAATCTTGGTCTCGCATTGTTGTATCGATTCGGTTGCCTCGGGGAGATGGCTAATCTTGAGGATGCAATCTCGAGGATGAGGGAAGCTGTTGGGCTTACTCCTCACGGTCACCCTGACAAGCCCGAGCGGCTGAGTAACCTCGGCGACTCCTACCAAATCCGTTTCGAGCGCTGCGGACAGCTTAATGACCTCGAGGACGCAATTTCAAGGCAGAAGGAAGCTGTTGAGCTCACTCCTTACGGTCACCCTAGCAAGCCCGGCTATCTGAATAACCTCGGCAACTCCTACCAAATCCGTTTCAAGCTCTTCGGACAGCCTAATGACCTCGAGGACGCAATTTCGACGCGGAAGGAAGCTGTTGAACTCACTCCTCACGGTCACCCCGACAAGCCCGGCAGTCTGAATAACCTCGGCAACTCCTACCTAGTCCGTTTCGAGCGCTTCGGACAGCCCAGTGACCTCGAGGACGCAATTTCGAGGCAGAAGGAAGCTGTTGAGCTCACTCCTCACGGACACCCTGACAAGCCCAGCTATCTGAATGACCTCGGCAATTCCTACCAAATCCGTTTCAAGCGCTTCGGACAGCCCAATGATCTCGAGGATGCAATTTCGAGGCAGAGGGAAGCTGTTGAGCTCACTCCTCACGGTCACCCTGATAAACCCATCCATCTGAACAACCTCGGCAACTCCTACCAAATTCGTTTCGAGCGCTTCGGACAGCCCAGTGACCTCGAGGACGCGATTTTAAGGAAGAGGGAAAGTGTTAAGCTTACTCCTCACGGTCACCCCGACAAGCCCGGCGCTCTGAATAATCTCGGCAACTCCTACCAAACTCGTTTCGAACGCTTCGGACAGCCCAATGACCTCGAGGACGCAATTTCAAGGCAGAGGGAAGCTGTTGAGCTCACTCCTCACGGTCACCCCAGCAAGTCCCGCTATTTGAATAACCTTGGAAACTCCTACAGTGTCCGTTTCAGGTGCCTCGGACAGCCCAGTGACCTCGAGGACGCAATTTCGAGACAAAGGGAAGCTGTTGAGCTCACTCCGCACGGCCACCCTAGCAAGCCCCGCTATCTGAATAGCCTCGGCAACTCCTACGAAGCTCGTTTCAAGCGTCTCGGACAGCTTAGTGATCTAGAGGACGCAATTTCAAGACAAAAGGAAGCTGTTGAGCTCACTCCTCACGGTCACCCCGACAAGCCCCGCTATTTGAATAACCTTAGTGTCTCCTACCAAGTCCGTTTCGAGCGCTTCGGACAGCCCAATGACCTCGAGGACGCAATTTCGAAGCAGAGGGAAGCTGTTGAGCTCACTCCTCACGGTCACCTCGACAAGCCCGGGTATTTGACTAACCTTGGCAACTCCTACCTAATCCGTTTCGAGCGCTTCGGACAGCCCAGTGACCTCGAGGACGCAATTTTGAGGCAGAGGGAAGCTGCTGAGCTCACTCCCTACGGTCACCCTGGCAAGCCTGGGTATTTGACTAACCTTGGCAATTCCTACCAAACTCGTTTTGAGCGCTTCGGACAGCCCAATGACCTCGAGGACGCAATTTCGAGGCAGAGGGAAGCTGTTGAGCTCACTCCTCACGATCACCCTGACAAGCCCTACTATTTGAATAACCTCGGTAACTCCTACCAAACTCGTTTCGAGCGCTTTGGAAAGCCCAGTGACCTCGAGGACGCAATTTCGAGGCAGAGTGAAGCTGCTGAGTTCGCTCCTCATGGTCATCCCGACAAGTCCCGCTATCTGAATAACCTCGGCATCTCCTACCGAACTCGTTTCGAGCGCTTCGGACAGCCCAATGACCTCGAGGACGCAATTTCGAGGCAGAGGGAAGCTGTTGAGCTCACTCCTCACGATCACCCTGACAAGCCCCGCTATTTGAATAACCTCGGCAATTCCTACCAAACTCGTTTCGAGCGCTTCGGACAGCCCAATGACCTCGAGGACGCAATTTCGAGGCAGAGGGAAGCGGTTGAGCTCACTCCTCACGGTCACACAGACAAGCCCAGCTATCTGAATAACCTTGGCATCTCCTACCGAACTCGTTTTGAGCGCTTCGGACAGCTCAGTGACCTCGAGCATGCGATTTCCTTGTATTCGTACGCTGCTTCAGCCCCCGTCGGCCACATCAATGTTCGTTTATCTGCAGCAGACGCTTGGGTATCATGTGCTCATCATATTCGTCATCACTCTCTCCTGCACGCATATTCCACCGCCGTAGGCCTCCTTCCTCATCTTGCATGGATTGGTCACTCTCTTTCACACCGCTACGATGAACTCACCAGAGCTACCAATGTCGTACGGGAAGCGGCAGCTGCAGCTCTGGAACACGGATTCCCAGAAACTGCTGTCGAGTGGCTTGAGCAAGGACGCTCGATCATCTGGGGTGAACTCTTCCAGCTTCGCAGCTCTTATGAAGAGTTGTCGTCCGCTTATCCAGATCATGCCCGTCGACTTCGTGAACTATCTGTTCAATTGGACCAGGCTAGTGCCATTCATGAACGATCGTTGTCTGCACTCTCGGAACAGAATGAAGCTGTCGCACATCCTATGCCCGAGTCCCTCCAACAGGTCGCCGACAGGCATCGTGCGCTCGCGATAGAACGAGATAAGTTACTCCAGAAGATCCGTCGCTTGCCGGGATTTGAGCGATTTCTCCTCCGCAAACGGCTCTCTGAGCTCCGTGCCTCGTCACACTCCGGACCGGTCGTCATACTGAATGTCGCAAAGACGCGCTGCGATGCGCTCGTTCTCATTGCAGGCGTAGACCATGTGATTCATGTCCCACTTCCCGGCTTCACTTATAATGGATCCACTCATCTTCTGAACAATATGAAGCATTTCGTTCGTCGCGCAAGGGATGCTAAGATTGCACCCCTGGAGGGCGTCAGTTGGAAATCCATCCTATCCCCCTTATGGAAATATGTCGTCAAACCGGTCCTGGACGCACTGGCCTTCTCAGTGGTATGTGTTATTGCTTCATTCACAGCCATTCCATACATTTGTGTTTTGGGACAGGCTCCTGAGGACCTATCACGCATTTTCTGGTGCCCGACAGGCCCTCTCGCATTTCTTCCCATTCATGCTGCTGGTTTATACGACAAGGAATATTCGACTCCTGGACACAAAGTATTTGACTTCGTCGTCTCATCATACGTCCCCAGTCTGGCTGCTCTTGCGCCGTCACTCAATCCCGTCGTGATGCCCAGCGGCGATCTCCGCCTGCTTACCGTCGGCCAACCACAGTCGGACGGCCTAAGTCCCCTTCCGGGTGTGATCACCGAGTTGAAATACGTCAAGGAGGCGATTAGAAGATCTCCAGCACAGACTGTCGTCGTCGAGTCGTCTGTTGGTACGGTCGAGGAAGTACTCGCGCTAATGAAGGAGACAGACTGGGTCCATTTTGCTTGCCATGGGGCCCAGGATGGCGTGGATAGTGGACTCTGTCTCGCCGATCGACGCCGATTGAAGCTGCGTGAGATGGTCGCGTTGTCACGTCCCCGTGGTGGGCTTGCGTTTCTCTCCGCATGTCAGACCGCGATGGGCGAGAAGGGTCTGTCCGACGAGGCCATCCACATGGCGGCAGGGATGTTGTTTGCGGGTTACGGGGGCGTCGTTGGTACGATGTGGTCGATCAGCGATGATGTTGCCCCTCGTGTGACGAGGGACGTATACGCGCAACTGTTTGAAAAGGGCACGAGGCCGGATTACCGAGAGGCAGCACGGGCACTGCACGACACGATTGGGCGTCTTCGAGATTCAGGCGAGTCGTTCACTATCACAGACTGGATTCCTTTTATCCATGTGGGTCTTTGATCGTTCGGGTTTTGTACGCTAGTCTAGTATGTCTTGCCGTCGTGGTGTTATTATGACATCTACTTCGTCTAGGTTCATTGGTGTCCAAAGACGCCCATCATCTCTCCATGACTGAAGAAACATTGTCTTGCACGCACAACCGTCCCACGCTGATTACGAGTCCGAACGACCGTATCGAGCCTGTTCACATGGGAAGGAGCAAAGAGGTATTTGGCTCGAGCAACTTGAAACGGAGCAGAGCGATGCGCACTCAGGATAAAAGTCCAACGAGAAAGAAATCGCCTTGTTCACCGGCCAACGATCTCGGCTTGGCCATGTTGCGTTGGTTTCATGATTCACCGCCACCATCAGCACGGGCCCTCCTTCAAAAGATTGCACGTCGCACGATCGGCGTCCCACTATTGCACCGGGGCATGCCTGGATCCAACTTATTTGTCTGCGGCGTCTTTTTCCTCCCCCCTGACCTGCGCGAATTCCGGGATAAGACGTCCGGCGCCTACTTGGCTTGTTGTATCCTATCACAGATTATGGCTGTGTGGTTACATTTCAGCGTTTTCGACGTCCGAAACTTTGGCAGGAAACTGAAAAGATGTTGACACTGACGTCACCACCTGTCCCACAAGGCAGTTATATTTTTGTCCGATAATCCGATCGCCAGGCTCACCAAGACGGTACTCGTGTGCGTCGGTTTGGCACGGCACTGTGACGAGAGAGAAAATACCGAGGACATGAACATGAGGACCCTACCGAGACCCCAGTACCGTTTGTGACACGGAGTCAAAGTGGGAGGTATAGACGCTGGGGAACTTGAGCGGTCGTGTACTTGGATGAAGACCCACTCGGCATGGAAGCATGTTTTCTTTTGTGCATAACCTGCCACCCCGTGACGCTGACGGCCGAATCGAATCTTGACCAAGATTGACGTAAAGCAAAATGAAAACCTTGTCATGAGCAGGCTGTGCGCTCAGCCGTCTTGTGACCCTCGGCGATGGGCCTGAGAGTGGGCACCGGCCTTCACCTGACATGCCACCACGAGGCACGCTTGCAAAAGAATCTCTGCATGCGGTGCAAGTCCCTAGACGCGCGGGTTGCTCGCGAGCTCTTGCTTCAATTGGCATAGCTCGACTACAAGGTTCGCTGGCCGTGCTCATCAATGTCGTTCAATCCGCGCCACGAGAGACGACCGCATTTCCAAGTTCGCGGGAGGTCGGTTCACGTTCATCTCCGTACACTGGGTCTAGGCACGCTCTGCGAGTCACTATGGCCCACTTCTACATAAAAGTTTACATCACACACGGATCTCGACTCCTCGAGACTTTGGACTCATCGCACGTTTTCTTTTTAGCCATCTCCTCATCATCAAACAAAAATACCTTGATGTGTGTTGCGTCGTCCGACATGCACGGCTTGGTACGAGCGCGGGGCATCGGTATGACTCGGAGCTCGGTGATTGAGCACGCGGGGTCCATATTGCATTCTCGTGGCCTCTCTGGCTCAAAGCTTTGACTCATCGGTCGTCCTTTGATACCAGCTATCATGTCCGACAGTAATGAGGCATGTACGTTTCGTGCGACACTAGTAGCATACACACCGTGGATCGACCCAAGCGCCGTCTTGCCACGATCCAGCGCGATAACTATGCAGTGACACTGACATGTGTCCATCGTTTGAGATCGCCTGGCGGACACGGCAGAAAGGATGCGTGGGACCACATCGACGATGCAATAGATCTTCTGTGGAGAGGAATGAGAGAGGAAGGGGAGGAGAGGAAAGATGGACATCGCAACGTTAGCTGTCTGACATGACAGCGGTGAGTATACTGCCGTGGAAGTCATGAGGGATCGCATATAGGCTGAGGAGCTGGGAGAGGGCCATGGCGGCCTCGAGGTGTCTCGTCTCTGACGACATCTGGAGGGGAGGAGGGGAGAAGAGAGGGGGGGAGGGGGGGAACGACAGACATGGCCAGATAAAGCGTTTGGGAGGGGTGCGTAGAGGAGGGAAATGTATTGTGATAAGTAACTGGTTCTGAGGGACGAGCGAAGCTCCAACCCTAAGGGTGTATCCATCTGAAGTCGGCGATCGCAAACTCGAAATCCTCCTGTGTCACGTGCTGTCGTCGCTCCCGCAGCGCATGAAGATCACGCAGTTGAAGAATATTCAGTGCTCAGCGGTGGTAGTTCGCTTTCGGTAAGTGTCATATATGATATGGAGAAATTGTGTGAGTTTTCTTACCAGAGTTTGTGGCTACTCGATGGCATTCCTCAGGAGGCACCTTTCATCCAATCAACCGGTGTGGGAAATCTGGATGCTGTACCATGGCATCATGCACAGCAAATGGAAGCCAAACACCGCAGACGATCACCCACAAGAAACTGTTAGGTTCAAGTTACTGTAGTGCAGTGGAGGCGAATACAGGCTAAAAAGGCGTCACTGGTGAATCCATCGTTGCCAACCCATTTCCTGTGTGTCACTCCCGACCTGGAACATTCACATCTCATCCCCAGGACGAAGGCTGCATGTCTAGTACCCTGACTGTGGGTTTTAAGATCTAGCTGCTACTCCGCCAAGTGACCTATTCTGCAGGACAGCGTACACGTACTTGCGGTTCCGGATAACTACCCTACTAGGCAGGAGCAGCAAGATGGCGCAACGTCTGGCCCGGGTGAACTGTGTCATGTGCCATCTTCCTCAGGCTCTACGGAGGAGAACAATGAAATGATTATTACAGGTGGGAAGCTGGTTTATCCACTCAGCCTGCAAACATTGCTGACGACGGGGTAGCCATTCGAGCGACTGATGTCTCTCTTGGCCTTGGACGACTCCCCGCCGAATTTTACATTGTGCTACATCACAATGGCGTCGAATGGAGAACTGAGAAGAAAGGACTGTCAGTGAATGGCGATGTCGAATGGACTGGCCCTATTCCACTGTAAGATCCCATTCGCTAACCGAGGTCGGTTCTGATAGTCTACAGACCATCAGATTTGTCGGCCACTATATGTTTTGAGGTGTATGCGACGTTCGAATACCAGCCCACATTGGGTGGTATGAAGAAGCTGCAAAGCGTAACGACTACAGTGGAACAACTATTGGATCGCAGTGAAAAAGGCATGGGTAAATGTGATCGAGCTTTGCACAAAAGTCTGTGTCCTCATACCATGACAGCATTAAGGTTCTCTCCAGAGGATGGAGATGTGGCATCCCCATGTTCAACGATTTTGGCGACTATTAAGCGGCAGAAGCATGGGGACAATGAATCCTCAGTACCAAGGGAGCTTAGGCCCCAATGGGTAAGTAGGCAGCTACTATCATCACGATCCTCATTAATCAGTGTAACAGTCAACGCTAGAATCTGGAGATAAGATAGAAGACACAACCAACTCAGGCCATAGCGCCTTTGAGCAGTCGGATGGTGAATCCTCGATGGACCTGTATCCCACTCGAGGCTCTGTGGATAAGGTCCCATGGGATTTAAGTGCTGGGCTGCTGGAACAATTCGAACAGTTTGGCAATCTCACAGACCTGGAACGAGCAATCACAATATTGGAAGGATTGGCCAAGGCTACGTCAATTGGGGACAGCAGATACTGCATGGCGCTCGGGAATCTTGGTCTCGCATTGTTGTATCGATTCAGTTGCCTCGGGGGGCTGGCCGATCTCGAGGATGCAATTTCGAGGCAGAAGGAAGTTGTTGAGCTCACTCCTCACGGTCACTCCGACAAGCCCGTGTATTTGAATAACCTCGGCAACTTCTACCAAACTCGTTTCGAGCGTTTCGGACAGCCCAATGACCTCGAGGACGCAATCTCGAGGCAGAGGGAAGCTGTTGAGCTCACTCCTCATGGTCACCCTAGCAAGCCCGGTTATTTGAATAACCTCGGCATCTCCTACCGAACTCGTTTCGAGTGCTTCGGACAGCCCAATGACCTCGAGGACGCAATCTCGAGGCAGAGGAAAGCTATTGAGCTCACTCCTCACGGTCATCCTAGCAAGCCCGGGTATTTGAATAACCTCGGCATCTCCTACCAAACTCGTTTCGAGCGCTTCGGGCAGCCCAATGACCTTGAGGACGCAACTTTGAGGATGAGGGAAGCTGTTGAGCTCACTCCTCATGGTTATCCTAACAAGCCAAGGTATTTGAATAACCTTGGCAACTCCTACCAGACTCGTTTCGAGCGCTTCGGACAGCCCAGTGACCTCGAGGACGCAATCTCGAGGATGAAGGAAGCTGTCGAGCTCACTCCTCATAGTCACCCTAGCAAGCCCGGGTGTCTGAATAACCTCGGCAACTCCTACCGAACTCGTTTCGATCGCTTTGGACAGCCCAATGACCTCGAGGACGCAATTTCGAGGCAGAGAGAAGCTGTTGAGCTCACTCCTCATGGTCACCCTAGCGAGCCCGGGTGTCTGAATAACCTCGGCATCTCCTACCAGATTCGTTTCGAGCGCTTCGGACAGCCCAATGACCTCGAGGACGCAATTTCGAGGATGAGGGCAGCTGTTGAGCTCACTCCTCATGGTCACCATAGCAAGCCCGGGTATCTGAATAACCTCGGCATCTCCTACCGAACTCGTTTCGAGCGCTTCGGACAGCCCAAAGACCTCGAGGACGCAATCTCGAGGCAGAGGGAAGCTGTTGAGCTCACTCCTCACGGTCACTCTGACAAGCCTGTGTATTTGAATAACCTCGGCAACACCTACGGAACTCTTTTCGAACGCTTCGGACAGCCCAATGACCTCGAGAACGCAATCTCGAGGCAGAGGGAAGCTGTTGAGCTCACTCCTCATGGTCACCCCGACAAGCCCCGCTATCTAAATAACCTCGGCAACTCCTACCAAACTCGTTTCGAGCGCTTCAGACAGCCCAATGACCTCGAGGACGCAATCACGAGGCAGAGGGAAGCTGTTGAGCTCACTCCTCATGGTCACCCTGACAAGCCCGTGTATTTGAATAACCTCGGCAACTCCTATGGAACTCGTTTCGAGCGCTTCGGACAGCCCAATGACCTCGGGGACGCAATTTCGAGAAAGATGGAAGCTGTCGAGTTCACTCCTCAAGGTCACCCCAACAAATCCCGCTACTTGAATAACCTTGGCAACTCCTACCAAACTCGTTTCGAGCGCTTCGGACAACCCAATGACCTCGAGGACGCAATTTCGAGGCAGAGGGAAGCTGTTGAGCTCACTCCCCACGGTCATCCCGACAAGCCTATGTATTTGAATAACCTCGGCAATTCCTATGGAACTCGTTTCAAGCGCTTCGGACAGCCCAATGACCTTGAGGACGCAATTTCGAGGCAGAGGGAAGCTGTTGAGCTCATTCCTCATGGTCACCCTGACAAGCCCCGTTATTTGAGTAACCTCGGCATCTCCTACGAAGCTCGTTTCAATCGCTTTGGACAGCCCAATGACCTCGAGGACGCAATTTCGAGAAAGAGGGAAGCTATTGAGCTCACTCCTCAAGGTCACCCCAACAAGCCCCGCTACTTGAATAACCTTGGCATCTCATACCAAACCCGTTTCGAGCGCTTCGGACAGCCCAATGACCTCGAGGACGCAATTTCGAGGCAGAGGGAAGCTGTTGAGCTCGCTCCTCACGGTCACTCCGACAAGCCCCGCTTTTTGACTAACCTCGGCAACTCCTACCGAACTCGTTTCGAGCGCTTCGGACAGCGCAATGACCTTGAGGACGCAATTTCGAGGCAGCGGGAAGCTGTTGAGCTCACTCCTCACGGTCACTCCGACACGCCCCGTTATTTGAATAACCTCGGCATCTCCTATGAAGCTCGTTTCGAGCGCTTCGGACGGCCCAATGATCTCGAGGATGCAATTTCGAGGATGGGGGAAGCTGTTGAGCTCACTCCTCACGGTCACCCCGACGAGCCCCGCTATTTGAATAACCTCGGCATCTCCTACCGAACTCGTTTCGAGTACTTCGGACAGCCGAATGACCTCGAGGACGCAATATCGAGGCAGAGAGAAGCTGTTAAGCTCACTCCTCACGGTTACCCTAGCAAGCCCAAGCATCTGAATAACCTTGGTATCTCCTATCAAACTCGTTTCCAGCGCTTCGGACAGCCCAATGACCTCGTGGACGCAATTTCGAGGAAGAGGGAAGCTGTTGAGCTCACTCCTCATGGCCACCCTAGCAAGCCCTGGTATTTGACTAACCTCGGCATCTCCTACCAAACTCGTTTCGTACGCTTCGGACAGCCCAGTGACCTCGAGCATGCAATCTCCTTGTATTCGTACGCTGCCTCAGCCCCCATCGGCTACATCAATGTTCGTTTATTTGCAGCAGATGCTTGGATATCATGTGCTCGCCATATTCATCATCACTCTCTCCTGCATGCATATTCCATCGCCGTCGGCCTCCTTCCCCATCTTGCATGGATTGGTCACTCTCTTTCACACCGCTACGATGAACTCACCAGAGCTACCAATGTCGTACGGGAAGCGGCAGCTGCAGCTCTGGAACACGGATTCCCAGAAACTGCTGTCGAGTGGCTTGAGCAAGGACGCTCGATCATCTGGGGTGAACTCTTCCAGCTTC
>JBBPLW010000414.1:0-15593 GCA_038089995.1 Tylopilus balloui
GCGATGTTCCCACACCCTTGAACACTACAGAGCAGATACTTCAAAACAGCCAAACATTGCAACAGTTTCCGAGGTCACTGTAGGTTTCGTAACAAGAATAAGATAAGAAAGGCTAGACCTTGATATTGTGAATCTCAACATGTTGTAAGTCCTATGGGTTTTTACTCTCCTAGCTTGTTACTTGCCTATACAAAAAGGGAATGACTACTGAGGTAGGGAGACCTAGCAGTGTCCTCACAATTTTACAGCAGTTTTGAACATCAGAGGGAAGGAGTAAAGTAAGGGGTAATGTTGCTTGACATCTGAACTCAAGGCCAATAGACTCAAATGATACAAGTAAATTCAACTAGTGAGTGTATATGACATATGAGGGTTTATATAGGTTAGCTGGCTGTGCACAGCCCATGCTGCACAAAATATAAGATGTCTAAAAATGGAAATATTACTAAGATAGAAAGTTGAATGATAAGGTATATCAGACTTAATACAAAAGTTTGTTGGGGAGTACTCATTGGCGTCATGTAATGGTAGTGAATAAAGGTGGCAAGATTTTGCCACGGTCATGTGCTACTAGTTGTGTGACTATAAAGGCAAAGAGTTAAAGTCCAATGAGACTTGTCATGTCTTTGAACAAGTGTAGCAACTAAGTTAAATAATGGAGAAAATTGATGATAGGGAAACAATCTTTGATATGCATCAGCAAATCACTTGTTTTCACACAGTGACACAGTGAGTACAGTGAGTTACAGTGAGTACAGACACAAATTATATTGTCTGTATAGCAATAAAATTCATTTTTAAACCTATTTTTATGTCACTGTAAAATAGGGGACCTTACTGTGCACTGTGTCACTGTACAGTAACTTAGTGTTTTGTTGATGTGAGATGATCACAAGCTCTTTTTTCATGTAAACCACCACTTTTGCATACTCAATCTATTGGAATGGCTGGGGCAACTGACTAGACAAAGAGAGTGAATACTATAGTATGTTAGTAGATACAAAGGAAACAAGTGTAGCTAACCATATTGGTGTCCAAATAAGGATGGTTAGGAAAGTGTAGGTAAACTGTGTACTACAAATCTATAGCAGGCTGAACCTCTGACACAATCCCAGTTGTGGGGATGATAAGTGCATCACAGCCATACTTGCTTGCATTGACAATGATGACTCAGACAGGTCCTGCACTAGCCACATGCTGGAGCTCTGGGAGGAGGAAAGAAAGAAGGAAACACAAGAGATCAGACAACTTGCAGATATTGGCCATGACTGTCTGCATTTTAATGTTGAGAGGAACACTCGTTTGTGCTGATCCACACCAGGTGAATTGAGGGCGTTGTGAATGAGAAAAGACAAACGCGTGACTCGGAACTCGTCTGCCAACTTTTTTCCTTCTGGGCCAGATGCCCTGACACCGTGAAGCGGAGAACGAAGGCGGGTAAGCTCGCTCCAAAAGACACCTCGGCCTTGTTCAAGAAGCTCGACTGCGTGTGCAGGAGCACGGTAACGAAGACAGGCTGAAAATGAGTCTACTGCGAGGGATGACGTGTACTTTCTGAGAATACTAAGATGTTGTGCTAGAAGTAGAGTGGGATGCCGGAAACGTTCGGCCATACGGTTCCACTCCCTAGTAGTGGAAAGATGGGAAGGAGACACCCATCGGCCCATGTGTACCAGCTGATAGCAGAGACTCGACAACTCCTCCTTATCCGCTAACTGCCTCGACGCTGTGAACCGTTGGTAGAGATAAAGCGCAATGGTGGCCAGCGATCTTGACCGGTCAGGGTGACCTTCGGGACGACAGTCAAGAGCTTCTCGAGCGAGGTCTCGCATCGACCCGAGCCGGTTGTACCGATGAGATATAAAAATGGCAAGATCGTTCAAAGATGTAGATCGTAGAGAGTGTCCTGGCAAGAAAGGATCAAGGGCTTCCCGACAGAGGACCATGGCCTCTTCGATGTCTCGCAAGGACCCGAGCTGGTTGTATCGATCGTAAAGATGTGGTCCAAGCTGTATCAACACGACAGATCGATCGGCGTGGCCGGGTGGGCAAAGACCCAATGCTTCATGATCAACATTGATAGCCTCATGAACGTCTTGTGCTTCCTTTCGTTGTTTAAACTTGTCGACGAGAGTTTCCGCCCGTGAAAGCAACTGTTCAACCGGCGGGAACATGATGTTGGAGGCAGGCGACTGGATAGGTGTAAGAGCTGTAGTCCAACATATTGAGACCATAATTACCTAGATGGGGGGAGTAAGAGCTAATCTTGGTGAGTACAAGAGGAATGACAAGGCGTGTACAGGTATATCGTACCTCCGGTGGAGTGGCACGCCGGCAAAGAAGCACGCTCGCGGCTATCTCCAACTGTTGCCTGAATAACTGTGAGAGACACGCCCTGTAAATCTCTCCAAGGAACGGAAGAGACGCTGCACAGGCTTCAGGAGCAAGGAAATGCGGTAGCAGGAGTACGGCAAGTCGCTATCGTGCGTGTGAGAAGTTTGCCATGCTGGCAAAGTTGGCACAGCATCACGCCTGCACGAGCGCGCCTTTCTCTTCTCCCATGTAAACGCGTGCCCATTTGATATCCGACTTCCACGTAGATGACCCCGAGAGTCGGTCGGTTGCCGTCTTACTTGAAGGCAGGTAAAAGTGGAGTCGCAGTACAGCACTGCTCGCCAAACGTATAGCTCGAGCTCGCCCACGCGTGCAAGGCATCAATTCGATCGCTCGCGTACGGTCCGCCCCAACGCCCCCCGAAGAACCTGACAAAACACGTCGTATGACAAAAAGTTCTTTTTTTGGGTCGCCCGCCCTTCTCTCTTGGCATGGAATTCCTTCGTCAGGCCGATCAAGATCGCCATGGAAACGACCAAATTAGTGCCACCCCCCCCCCCGCCTCCTTCGCATGTGATGATGACGATGCTGCTGCCTGCACGCGTCGGGTTGCCTGCTGGCATGTTCCCCGATATGAACAGGAACAAGAAGAGAGGCGATGATCGGGCGATCGAACACGGTCGGCGGAGACGTGGATGGGGGTTTAGGCGTTCCACCGAGGGCATCTGTACGTGTACACGTCCCTCGGCGCAACGCTGCGGACCCCCCCCCAAACGGGTTTGCAGAACGAAAACGTGGGTCGAGGATGATCCGACGCTCTTCAAAGACGTCAGTGCGCACGTTGGGCTCAGACCCGGGTCGGCAATGATCGCTCCGGATGCGGGTGACGACGACGCAGTGACTGGCCTGGAGGACGCCCACATCGCTCCAAGCGAGTCATACACGTACCTACGTATCGTCAAGTGGGGTCGGGCGAGCAAAGAAAAAAAGGGTGCGCCGCATCGGACCGTCGCGCAGGATCCTTCGTACGACACCCGCAGCGCTAGTGACCGCCCTAATCTGCACGGATATGGCAAGGTACGTATCGGGATCTCACGTCCACCCATGTGCGCTCCCAGCTTAAACACCCGCATTATGAAAAAAACGTGGCGGCGAGCGTGGAGGGACCAATGGCACCCCCGGGCCCGGGCCCGAGGCGGCCCGGAACTGGACGAGGCCCAACGTGCACGAATCAGTGACGACGGCGACGAGCGCGCCGGCGCACCCGGGTTTGGACGTGAATGCAAACGCCACGCTGCGTGCTGCGGTCGCTGTGACGTTTCCCCCGCTCGCGAAGAGAGAGAGAGAGCTCGACGGCCGACGGACTTTTTTTTCCCTGCGCACCGCCCCCTCCGGAGCGTTCCCACCGCCACGATGACGCCCGCAGGCGACGCGCTGCCACACGCACACACACACACACACACACACATATCGCGCGCGCCGTGGGTCCGTGCGACAACTCCCATCAGGCGTGTGCGCGCACACCCAGAGAGTCTCCGTGCCGTTCATCGCGCAGCCAACGGCGGCCAGAGTCTCTCGCTAAGCCGGCGTGTCGACGCACGCATCGCACCCTCCGGGCCCGGTGCGGCCCGGGGACGCGACACGCCCCGCAGGGGGGGGACACGCACGCGTCCACGCCACGGGTGTCACGCATGTGCTTGTGGATGGCGTCCGTCGCGTCACGACGGCGGCGAGGCGCGCTCGGCCCTCCCACAGTGACGTCCGTGCTCGAACGTGTGGATGCGCACGCACGTCACGCCGCACGGGTCTCCGTCATGATCTCGCGTGCGCGCGCGTCCCTGTGACGTGTCCCCCCCACCTCGTTCCCTGGCTCCCGTCCCACCACATGCTCCTCCCGCTTGCGAAGAAGGGAAATAAAAAGATCATGCTCGGATCGGCCCCACGCGACGCCGCCAGAGAGGAGCAGAGCGGAGGGGCTTCCATAGCCTCTCTGGCCGTTTGACACGCCCATGCCCTTCAGAGATTCGGATCTCAGAGACGTCGACCCGTTCGGTGACACGTACCTGCATCGACATCGACGGGACGGTTTGCATGTTCTGTCACGGCTTCCTGTTGCGCACCCTCGCATGCCACGACACCACGATCCCACCCCGCCATCTCCATACGACGGTCGGTGGACCGGTGGCAGGCAGGCCCGTTCGAGAGACAATAGGTTTACCAGTGCGTCCGTCACCGTCCGGCCAACGCGACCAGCACTGAGCTCAAGGCTGCCGGTCAAAACGACCCTCACACGCCAGCTGAAAAAGAGAGAGAAAGAAAAGGGGTATATGGTACACATTACATCTCTTTTTTGGTGTGTTCATGCGTAACGAGGGGGTGGAGTGTGTCGTGTCGGAAAAAAAAAAGAACAGCGTGACGAGGACGAGGACGGGGCACGTGCGGACGGTAAAAAAAAGGGGGCGCTCCGCGTCAACGTGCAACGACGTCTAGGTAGCGATAAAAGGGGAGTAGAAAAAAATGCCGGTGCGGGGGGAGAGCGGGAGAGCGTGTGAGCGCGCGTCGACGAGGGACGGATGAAAAAAAAAAAAAAAAGGAAAGAGAAAAGAGAAAAAGAGACGAGAGCGTAGTAACACACACAAGAACCAACGATTCCCAATAGCCATTCCATACCATGAGCAGGGCGTCGCACGACGAGAAGAGACATCTAGAAGTGTGTGAGAAAAAAGAAAAGAGTCCAGTTCTCGTTTGTATTTGCGGACAGCGGAGAAGCACCAAAAGAGGACGACACGTGGTTTCCTGGAAGACGATTGTGATACACGATTGCGGATGTTTGAGATGCGTATGGATGCAAATGCGAGTACGAGTGCTGTGCTTTGAATGTGACATGGACGTGCGTGTTGTGTTGCTTTTGCGTGCATGTTTGAAACCCTTGTCGTTGATCCTCCGGTGCCTCTCCCTTCCCAATATTCCCAACCAAGAATCTTGAATATGTCTAGATCCGGAGCCCGACCGTTTAATCGTCGTTTTCAGCGTCTTCTGCCTTCAAGCTCGTACTCCGATTTTCTGCCGCGTGAACAGCCTCAAGGAGCTCCGCGTCCGCGTCCGCATCGCCATCCGCATCTGGATCGCCTTCGGCGTCCGCCGACGATTCGTCTGACCCACGCCGGGAGTGTGAGTGCGAGTGGCTCGGCGAAGGAAGGTGTTTGATCACTAGTGCCGGCGCAGCTGCAAATGAAACGAGATCAATGCGATCGAATGGACGCTGTCTACAGAGCGGTGCGGCATCGATAAAATCTTACCAGAACTCATCGGTCTTCGTCCCCTATCTGCGCTGCCACGTCGATGTGCCTCGTCCTCGTCGGCCTGCAATGTGGCGATGGCCGGCGGAGAAGGTGGGTCGCGTTGTGAATCGTTTGCACGGGTGGGGTGAGAAGGCGAAGGCGCGAGCGATGACGTTTGTATGCGTTCCCGATCGCGTCTGTCCTTGGAAATGAACGACTGCATCTGCGGCGCATGTCCGATCAGCTGCGTCCCACTCGATCCGATCCCTACGGTCGCGGGTATCGTATCTGTGCGCGCCACCCGGTTCCCGTGTGCGGACATGGAATGTGCGTGGGTCAGGGCACCCTGACTGGATTGCTGGCCGATGTGCGACTGCGATTGGTTCTGAGATTCTATCGTGCCTCGTCGTTCCACCCGCTTCATCTTCTTTCGACACCGGTCGCACACGGTGCCGGGTCCTTCGGGCCCGGGTCCCCATTTCTCGACGCACTTTCCGTCCTTGTAGCGTCCCACCGCCCCACATTGGCGGCAGATCCGCTGTCCCTGGCTGTTTGTGGCTGGGTACGGCGGGTGGCCATGGGGAGCCGTGGGCGGCGCAGATGCGGTCGCAGACTGGGGAACGGTGGTCGTCGGAGTCGATGGCGGTGGGACGGTGGTCGTCGTGATGGGTGGGGCAGGGAGTCCGCTTGATCCGTTTGGCACTGGCTCGACGTCAGCGCCACGCGACGACAGGATCACGTCATGAATACGTACCGATGGCTGCGCTTGATCCGGGTTTTCCTTTTTTCATCGGCGCGCCCATGACGGGGGGCGCAAAGATGTGCGTCTGATACATGCGTTGTTCGCCGGGCTGTTCGAGAGGGCCGGGGGCTGAACCAGACACGTGGCTCACGATGGAGCGTTGCGTGGTCGGCGTTAGGGCGTGGTTGGGGTGCTGGAGGTGCGCGATGACGGCGCGTGGTGACTGAGGCTCTCCGCGGGGACGGGGGTCGTCGGTGGATGCTTCGAGGAGCATCTCGTCGATGGATAGGGAACGCTGAGAGGAGCGTGAGGACGATCTGGACGGATGGGGATTGGGGTGACGTGGTGCGGCGAGGGAGGGTTGGAGCGTGGGATGGGGGGACGGGAGATGGGAGCGATGGTGTGTGTCGACATCGAGAGGGCGTGCGCGGGGATGGGGCTGAGAAGGGTGTCAGATGGGGGGTGGGAGGGTGGGGATGAGACTGACCCTGTCATGATCGCGGTCGCTGCGGGGGCGTTTTGCGGGGGGCTGGGAGGCGGCGAGCTGATAGGGCTCGTCGATGCTACCCGAGCGTGGTCTGACGCGGGAAGATGTCGGGTGGGGGGGCGGGGGTAAGGGGGGGATGCCGTGGGATGAGTTGAGGGAAGCGGAATGGCGGTGGGAGCGGTGGCTGGCGGAGGGGGGGGGGAAGAGCATGATGGCAGGACTGGGGACGGAGGGTGTGTGGGCGGTGTTGGCGAGGTAGCCGGGGAGGGGGAGGGGTGCGAGGACGAGCTGACCGCCGCCGTCGGTGACGAGGCGGGTGAAGCCGGCTCTGGCGTCGGCCGCGCGGAGTTCGACGAGGGTGAGGTAGCGGTTGAGCTCGTCCCAGGCGTCGGAAATGACGCGTCTGCGAGCGTCGGCCTCGTCGCGAGCGTGTTCTGCGCGATCTGCACGCGCCTCGCACTCTGCGATGGCACGCTGGGCGGTCTCGGAGATGGGGTGTGTGGCGCTGGCGTTGTTGGCGTTCTGCGGGGACGCGGCGGAGGCGTAGGATGCGAGGAGACGCTCGGCCCTTTCGAGCCGCTTTCGGGTCGCGAGGAGGTCTTTGTGGAGGGCCTCGGACTCGTGGTAGCTGGCGGAGAGGAGCTGGGCGAGCTGGGCGTTGGAGTGGGGATGGAGTGCGCCGTTCGAGGGAGGGGACATGGGTTTGGGCGAGAGGGACATGGAGGAGGGCTGACGGTGTGGGGACGAGGAGGGGTGTTGATAAGCACTCGGCGCTGCTGGGAGAGTTCGGCCGGCGTTTCTCCCCCCGCGAGACGCAACGCGGGTGAGGCGTGCCGTCGAAAATGGCAGTCGCATCGTGCCATCGGCGCAGAGGAAGAGGAGGACCCCGTGCCTGTCCCGCCGTGCCTCCGCCTCATGGCAGCGGTGCGTGCTGTCCATCAGCCCGCCACCTGCTTTTTTACTCACAGCGGTTCCCATGTCCATCGCACGTCGACGCGTGTTTTCCCAGCAACACGCCGTGTCGTCACCGTCGCTCGGGGTCCCTGCCTCGTGTCGGCGCGTCCCGCCCATCGGCACGCTTTCAATCTCCGCTCCGGGGTCAGTTATCTGTTTCCGCACGATGCTCGGCACATCAGACCCTGCCGCACTCAAGGTAGGCGCACGCATCTCATAAAGCAGAGGCCTCGGAGCCCCTCTATTTCCGATATATCATGGCGCGCTTATCACCTTATCTGACGACGACGTCATCCTCCTCCGCATCGGTAGTGATTTTCTTGACGTTCGTCATCACTCCACCGCATGCACGAGGTTTCCATTATACTTCCCCGGGCCGCAGCGGTGCGTGCCTGTCGGGTGTGATCGTCCACTCTTGCACGTTGCTCGACGCGTGTGTTGGCGTCGCATCTGTCGTTTCATCTCGCCTTGACATCACGCCTCGCCGCATCATATCTTTCCCCGCAGCGAGGGACGATACAGATAGCCTACGTGATGGTCGTGCCCCCTATCGATCGTGCATCGTGCATGTCCTCGTGTAGACGGTACGGTTTGACGTCACGGAGGGAGGCTGATGACGACGGGCACCCGTTCAAAGTCCGCGACGGCGCAGTGACTCCCTCCGCAGTCCGCCTGGCATGACTCCAGGTGCGCATCGAATCACCACACGGGTCCGTCCAGGCGCGAGCTAGCAGTCCATACTCGACCCCATATCACACCACGCCACTCCTGCCACCCCCACCGCCTCCACCATATCCGAACGATCACCGCTTCCCCGCACGCGACCCTCCCCAGCCAACAGGTTTCGGAAGGCATTTGTGGTGGCGTTCCTCATATATCTCGCACTCCTCGCCCTCGCACGCACCATCGTCCACATGGCCGGTCGCGGCACCGTAAGCGCATGTCTCAGATATAGGGGTCGTTGCTGATATGATGCCAAGTGGGGTGACGACGACGTCGGCGTTCCCAACGCAGAAGACGGCCACGTCCTCCAGTCCATTCACAGCCACAACTGGACGTCCTATCACTCCCGTCCCCGCTGGGCGCCCACCTTCTCCGAGAGCGCCGAATCGTCGTTCACCCTCCCCATCCCCGCCGACGCCTTCTATCTCCTCTCCCGCGGCTCGTATCAAACCGGAAACGTCGAGGTGAAACAGGCGGACGGGGACCACGTCAGCAGGGGCGAAGGCGATCGCGTCCGCGTGGACGTGCGGGTAGCGTACCACGACCAGCGGGCGCTCGCACGTGCGACCCTGTGCCGGCTGCGCAAGAGCGGGAATAGACAGGGCATTGGCATCTATGTACGTCGTTTCTCTTCTCGTCCTTGCGCCCTGCACCCTCGCGCGTGTGCCTCGCCACCGTGACCCGCCGGTCTGACCCCCATCGATCGGAATTACCCAGACGCCCACGTCGCCATGGTCCAACCCGCGCGATCGACTCTACTTTGAGGTCGTGTTCACTTTTCCGCCTGTCCCGTCCGGGCGATCCCCGCTTCGCGTCCGTGAACTCACCACGCACGCCAACAACTTTGCCCATGAGATCGGCGATCTGTGGCAGACACTCCTGTTCGAAAACGTGCACCTCAACACAGCCAACGCAGCCATCCGAGCCAAGGTGCGTCACACGACGTGGGGCTGCCTGTCGACAGGCTCATTTTCTTTATTTGGGCCGTCGGCCATATAGTCCATCACGCTCACGAGAGGGTCATTGACGTCGAGCAACGGCGCCATCACCGGCCACTTCAACACCTCTGATGCCTTGATCCTGCACACCTCCAACGCGCACATCCAGGCGACCGCCTCCCTTTTCAACGCAGGCGGGAACGCCACCCAGCTGGACATGCGCACGAGCAACGGGTGCGTCACTTCTTTCTCGTCTGCGTTCGTGCGTCTGCCGTGACTGATACCCGTGTTTTTTTCCATGGCACACACACGATTAGCGCGCTCACCTCCTCCGTCTCGCTCGTCACCGCCGCCTCTAGCACGGACGACACTCTCCACTTCACCGTGACGGCGCACACGAGCAACGCCCCGATCGAGCTCCGGTACGACGACGCGCCGGCCGTGGGCTCACATCTCGTCTCGGACGCACGGACGTCGAACGGGCCCGCGCACGTCGCGATGCACCCGACGTACGAGGGGACGTATGCGGTGTCGACGTCGAACGCGCGGGCGGTCGTGAGGGAGGCGCGGGTCGAGGATCCGCTCGGGCGCGGAAGGACGCGCGTGCGGCGGGAGGAGGGGAGGACGCGTGGCACGTTTGCCTCGGGGAGGGTGTATTGGGACGGGCGGGATGGGCGGAGGGGGGCCGCGCAAGGTGCGTCGGCCGTGTATACGAGCAATGCGCAGGCATCGTTGGATCTCTAAGAGAGAGCGGGGGGGGACACGGTACGTACCGGGATATAGTAGGATACTGTGCGTCTGTTTTGTACGATTAGGGCTGGGACAACATTACGATGCGTGTTTGAGAGAAAGGAGGGACGCACACCACCGTCGTACAGCGACACACGCGGTCACACGCCGAGCCTGCATGTAACAAACCGTCACGGGGATATCCGCCAGTCAGCGACACGCGCTCCTCCTGGACGTCGTACGGTGAACCACGCCCCCGGTAGAGTCCATCCCACGCCGACCGTCGGCCGCCAAGCGCTAGCACGCACGCGACCAGATAGGTGCCAAAGAACGCGCGGCGAGAGCCCGCCGTGTACCTCCTTGTCCATAGGCAGCCGACGAGCGCACGGCGAACGAACGGAAAAGAGACTCGAGACCTGCCATCGCGCGACGTCGTGCCCCCCCTCCTTTCCCCCTTTTGGTCCACCAACGTTCGGGTGAGCGCGGTGGTGCGGCGTCTTGTTCGTGGCTCACAAAGTACGCCCTGCTGCGCCCAGATGTGCGCTGTCAATCGTCGCTCACACGTCGTTCGGCACGACTGCATCGACGAGGCAAGGCACAGCGACTCGCTCGGGTTGGATCTCGAACGGTCTCAGGCTCTGCGTGGCCCCGCCCTCCACGTCCGCCTTCCACCCAGCACCGCCAACGCGCTTTCCGAGCGACCCAGAGAGATGGACAGAGGTAGTGCTGGGCGCCTCGTCCTCGCCGACCGTCTCTGCAAGAGACAGCGTGCCCTGCACCGCTGCCAAAGCGGTCGTCGCGGTCACAAAGGGGGTGTACTCCGCACTCTGGGTGGATGTCTGCAATCGCCTCGTTCGCGGGCCCCGAGCGAGGCGTCGTCGGCGCGCCTGTATGCAGCGAGGGCAGCCACCGCGCCATCGAATGCGACCTTTTCGCTGCCGTTCCGGACAGCCCGCAACGCTGCGAGCGATGATGCTCTATCAACTGCGGCCTGCGTGAGGTGGTCGATGTGGGCCAGCACCCTTTCGGAGTCGGATATGAGGGGCCAGGGCCGCTCCACTCCGTCAGGTCGAGCCCTCTTCTGGGCCGCAGCCAACACGGCCTTCTCCGGCACGTAAGTCGGCCGATCTCGAGACGGCCTCCGCAGCAGCCCAGCGACCACCTGGCACCCTTCAACTCGGCTTTGTCTATCGCGAGCCAGGCAATCTTCAGTTTCCTCCGGAACGGCGCGTGCCTGAGACTATCGATCCCGCGGTCGGCGCCCTTGATGTGAGATCGAATACCCTTGGTCTTTGCGCTTCTCGCTCCCTCGACGCCGCCCTCTGCCGAACCAAAGTCGCGGCTCGCGTTCGCTTCCGCAATTGCAACCTTGCGCTCCGCGTCCTCCGAACCGGAGACGCGCCTTACGCCTGGTCGTTCACGGAAGCCTGCATCTCGACCTGACGATCGTGTGGTGCGTCGGTCACGTTGGTCCGGGCGTTTCTGGATCGCGGTGTCGCATGCCCCTTTTGGTGCTCGCGACGGCGTCGCCGAGGCCCCGGAATTTTGGCCGTCGCAGCCGTCCATGAACCCACGATTCGCTTCCATAGCGCCGTTCCTGCGGGCGTCCCGCCTCTCTTTGGCAGCGTCGAGTTTCGGCTCCGCCTGGGCGATCCCATCGTCCAGCTCAGCCTGCTCCTTGGCGACCCGCTCTTTTTTTTTGCAGCATCGATCCCTTCTTCTACAGCTTGCTGGGCTTTCGTGAAGAGCTTGGGGCGCCTCGTCGTGGATCCGATCAAGGTGGGTGTCGTTCGACGTCTGCATTAATGGGCTCATCGACGTCAGGCCCGCGCCGAGCGACGTTTGGCGGAGTGACGGGATGGGGTGGGAGAGCCTCACTGCGCCTTTGATAGTAGCGTGCTGAGCGGTGGGCGCACCACATCCTACAGTGACACCTGGGGAGGGAGAACCATGCCGGACGTCGGGCTCTGCGGTGGAGGCCGATGGAGCCTTTCGCCACAAACTCGCCGGGGATTGTCGTATCACGGAATGGAAGCGGTTGGGAGAGATGGGTGTCGTTTGGTGACCTCGCCACCGGGCGCGGGGTGGTTAGTGATAACGGTGGTCGACGTGTTTATGGCAGTGACGGTTTATGTACATCTGTGGAATGGTCAGCTACGAATAGCTGGCAGCCGGTGGTCCCGGACTGGTCAGGACCAAACCCGATCCGCCAATGCTGCTGTGGGCAGATGTCTCCCGAGATGGGATAACGCCAGGGCAAGGAACGGATCCCATAGCACAGCAGCACAGGCACCAATCTTTTCGTTCGTAGTGCGACGTCGCGTGACGGTCATTCGACAGGACCACGAAGCGAACAGAGAAAAGTAGGGGCAGGTTTGAACTTACGGCTGGCGTATATAACCAATTTAATAGGTTAGCGCTTCCCATCCAAATCGCAATCAGCCAAAGCAGTGCTGACCGACTTCTGGATGACCACGGTGGAGATTAAAAAGGAGTCAGGCTCAAAGACTACGACTGTTGCATGGCGGCGAGTGACGGGAGCCGATACAATGGAGGGGTACGACCAACGAGTCATGTATATGAACTGTGACGTCGAGCCTGAACTGATACTCCCGTCGAAAGCGAACTGGTCACTCAAGTTCAAGGCCGGAATATAAATATATCTAGGAAACAGAAGCGAACAACTTAGGTCCAGTATGGTTTGCAGATATCTGGGACTGGCCATACTGACAGTGCTGACCCGGTAGACGCATCAAATTCCTTGATTTCGCTGGCAGACACGACAAAGGGGTGGTCGTTGAGCCAGAGCAGACCGCTGTTGAACTGGCATGGTGTGACGCTAACTTTGATGAGAAAACGACCGTCGTTGCTGTCGTATGGCTGTGTTGGAAGCCCGCCGGGGCCAAGCGGCGAGAAACGCTGAAGAGGCGGACGGGAGAACTGGACCACGCTCTGTTGGGGTGACGACGACGTACACGTACAAGATGAACTGCCGTATCTACAGGATGCGATGATATACTACTGTGCACGTGATGTGTATGCCAATGGGGCTACAGTTGCCCGGCGATGCAACGAGGACCAGGACGACGTAGCGATCTCCCCTGTGGACGAAGACTTGCGTTCAAGTTGCGTCCCAGACTAGTACACCTTTCTGTATCCCCGCCCCGATCCACCTGCTGTCCTTTGACACAGCGAGGCAAAAGACCTTGTTCGCTTCCAGCGCTGCCAGTTGGACCCTGTCTTGCATTCGCCACGCTCGAACTATTTCCTCGTCGCCGCCGTTCGGTAAAAATGTTACAGTCAATATCTCCCCACCAGCATCAATTTCTGCGGCGCTCTTATCAGATAGGTGGTATCAATTTGTCAGTTATGCATCAGTCATCGTCGACGACATGGTCATTAGACAACTTGAATGTTGGTGAAAGCCAGCGTAAATGGTGTGGTTATCCTTTCTTTGCATATATGCATCGTTTCTCGCTGATATGGATCAATGCACACGCCCCATTACTCCGTGTTTTCGGCGCTTGTTTGCCTTGGCCGTTTTTCTGACAAGAAAACATTCTCCCACCAAGGGCCGTGTCACAAAAACTTGAATAAGAACAATTGCGACGGCGACAAGTCGTTACGTTTTATGGCACTTCGCCGCGAGTCAATGAGAGAATTCGCTGCACGAAGCCAAGATAGCAATAAGATAATTCACGCTTTACGAAGCAGTCCTTGTATGCGATTGTGACGCTCTGCATGTTACTCGCAACCACCATCCTACACCCGACTTGTCTGAGCTAAACGTGCCTCATTGCATTCTCCATCGCTTGGTTGCTTGTCACAAAACTTCCCTATGGCCAGTAAGCTTTTGCTTCAATCTCGTCCTCATTCGCAACAACAGACACATTTGGCCCGAGATCAACAAGTCGGCGTGTCGAGATTGTCGCCAGAAATTGATAACAACACAGCGGAACACTGCTTGGTCGTAGCATCTGATCCTGTCGACCAATCCCGAATTTTTGACAGCAATGACACAAGTACACTACCTGCTTACTCCGCCACGTCGACCACAACTGCCTGCACTTGTTGTGCTGCCTCAACCCCGAAGCAAGAAGTTAGGCATTGTGGTCCTCATTTCGGCAGGGTTTAATAAGTACACGGTGAATGGTAGCGCTGTCAACGCGTTGGTTCTGAATTGGTGACATAGGAATGATGCAGCCGCGTGTATTTCCTGCTTTAGTGATCGGACCCGTTCTCATTGGATGGCAACTTTCTCTGAGAGCACCAGGACATCGTTCATCCTACATGACGCATCTGAAAACTTTGCATTCGTCGGTGGATGTGCGAGTGGCGCACCATAGAAGCGCGTATCACCTCACCGTGACGTGAGGCCGTGCGGAAGAACAGGGACGGCATTGGTCGTGATCTATCCTCTACGAACGAAAGTACGCGCCATGTTTGGCCTGTCCATCGGGCCTTGAAGTGTGTTCGAGATAACTCAGTTTCTATGGAGAGAGGACCAAGGAAATATATAGTGTCGAACACCCGGGGTTAGATGGTGGGAGCGCGTCGCACGTCTCTGGCACGAAGCCGTGCGCATCTTGGCTCCAAATTAAGGGACAGGGGTTGGCTGGTGGTTTTGTGGAAGCACGAGGCATGCTTGAGGCGTGCGCAGCATTGATTTCGCGTCGAGGGTTTAACTCAAGGCAGGAGATTACATAAGGCTGCTAATCCAGCCAATCAGAGAGCAAGCGGTTGACACCGACAGATCCTGTTGCGACGAGGCTACTGGCAAGTTGACGTTGTCAGTCCAACAACAGATTGTCCATCTCAGGATGATCGTTCGACCACGTTGAGGACAACAAAATCGACCGCGGCCATGACTCTCTACCTGGAACATTTAGGGATCAACATCCGTAGGTGATAAGCCAACCGTCGGCGTCATGCTCCAGATCTAGCATGTTCCAGAAGAACGCTGTAATTCTCAAAGCCGCGGCCAGAGTATCCATCAAGTGCAGCGCGGGTCGTAAGCAGTGCGACTTACATAAGACTTGCTGTAGATGCAGCATATAAGGAGATCCCCCAGACCCTGCGCATCTGAGGGTTTCGCAATGACTCCTCCTTGTCGTTTCTTCAACACCCCCTCTGGTTGCAACAGAGGCAGCCAGTGTAAATTTTCACATTCGTCTCCTAACAATGCCACTACTCGTCGATTTCCATCTCCATCCCCTGATAACGCTCCTTCGCCACGAAGCTCCTCTCCTGCTAGTGTCAGCGGAAATCCCCCTTCAGGCGTCTGCAAGTACTACTGGGAAACAGGCAGATGCAAGAGGGAATTCAGTTGCCACTACAAGCATACCCAGCAGGCGGACGGAACCTCGCCCCCTTTCACTTTGCCTCGCGCCACAGTGCGATCCACT